>JANHGB010048449.1:40237-66992 GCA_026283785.1 Coracopsis vasa
CGGCACCTTTCTGCATTTCTCTTCCACCTCACTTTTGATTTTCACCTTCCTTCGCATCCCCCCTTTCCCATGGGCATGGCTTTTCATACCGCTCGCTGGTACTGAAAAGGATAATTTTGTGGATCATTATTGTGTTATTACAGTGATTATCATTAACTATTTTTCTACTCATACTGACGCTCTCCGCTGGAAGGATGCCCAAAGGGCTTCCGGCTCAACAGCAAGTGTGACGCCTGCTGGAAGGCTGCTGCTAACACAAGCGCGTGTGCATGCGCAAGCGCACACGGACGCAGTTCTTGCAGTTCTACCTCTCTGCTCCTGTCTTTCCAGTTCCCCTGCGAGCTTCCAGTATTTTTCCAAAATAGTGCCCTTCAAGGGCAGCAGGAATTTCCCCTCCTGCTGGGCTCCTTAGATGTGTTTTTCTCCTGAACGCACTTCCCAATTTTCCTTCTCTCGGTGTAAATCTCATGGTCTGTATAAAACAACAGCACTTTGTTCATCAGAGTGTGTAAGATAAAAAGCTGGTGAATTAAGAGTTAGCTGTTCACTCGCACGGTCTGACACTACTGTACTTGTCGTGTGTTCTGTACAGAAGGGCAGAGAGGCCAGGTAACAACCCAGCAGTAGAGATACCTCCATAAGAGTAGGGCTGGTGAATATGCTAAATCTTGTGGCTTACGTTCATGGTGTTGTGATGTTCTGTCTCCAGTGAGTTTGCACTCTGATGAATGTTCTATCTGTAAGGAACCAGGTTGTTTGGGTTGTATGTTCAGGGACTGGCATCCTTATGTTTTAGAATGAGGCACCAGGAAAATAAGTAAATTAGAAGAAATGCAGAGGACAATAAAAACATACAAGAAAGTAAATACAGCAGCAATGGGAATTGTCCTCATCCATTCTCAGCAGTGAGGAATATAGAGGAGTTCTTATGCCCAGGACATCATCATGGTATCTGACCTTGTGACAGAATTAGTAGCAACACTTTGGTTTTTCTGCACCTTCTGGAGCTGGGAGTGACAGTAGCAAAACTGTTCAGAAAAGCGAAAAGAAAAAAGTATACTTTGTTCAACCAAAACAAATTGTGAATTTATATGAATGTATCAAATTTTCAGGCAAATTATTTTTTTTAAATTGATTTATTCAGCATCATTCATTTCAAAATAAACATGTTTCATGCTTTTATTTTAAAAATGGAGCCCTAGTTTTTAAGGAAATTTATTTTTAAGGAAGTGTAAACCAAAATTATTACATTTCATTTTGGGTTAAGCAAGACATTATCCCAGGATTGTGTTTTTGTCTCTTTGGTCAGTTGATCAGAACATAAATAACAAGCACAGCTGTAAGTACTTATTGCCACAGTAAGACTGATGCTCTTTATTGTTTCCTTGCAAATGGCAGAGAATGCAGAATCATGCACCGATGCTGGTACAGTTGCTTGCATTTAGCAAACAAAGGAAAATAGGTGGAGAGAAGGATGCCCAGGGCACTCTGTACATTGTGTATACACTGCATTGGCATGTGGCTTCTCCTCATTGATGTGCAATGCTTCTTGTTTTGCAGAGAAGTTTTATTAAACTCGTAGAGCGTTCTTTTCCCATAGGTCTCAAGGACTTAACCTGTATTTTTGTTATCTTTGTAGTACAGATGCAGACAGCTAAGGTTAATTAAGTGCCTCAGGTTGCACAGTGGCAAAGTTGAGGATAAAACGTGCAGGTTCTGACTTCGACACCTGTAGTTTGTCATTTAGATCAACTTTAGTGTGCAATTAAAAAAATGATATTACTAACCACATGCTGTAATCTTTTGTAGACGTGCCATCTTATTTGTGCATTTTATTATTGTGGCACTAATACCTTGTCATCCAAGCATTTTAGCTAAAAGATTTTATGCATGCATTTTCCAGCTATTTTGTGTGATATTGGTGCCCACAGGTTCTGATTCTTCTTCAGACCCTTCTGTTTTCTGCTTCCCTTCAGAAAAAGAGAGTCAGTAGGGAATCTCTGGATCATATTATTGATGAATCTAGATTTAAATAATCTGTCTATGCTGGGTATGTGAACTATCTAGGACGTTTTCTGTGGTAGATCTGATTTTTTTTTTTCTCTCAGTAGAGATTCTTTTGAAAGGACGGCATTATATTGTTGAGTGAAGAAGAGTCTTCCAGGCTTGAGAAGCAAAACAGCTTTTTATTTGAGTGAATTTTCATTTGTTTAGATGGTATGAACTTCAACTGTATATTTAACAGGTGCATACTCCAGAAATGTAAAGCAATCATGCTTCTAACAGACTATTAGCTCTGTCACTGATAGGTGAAAGTAACACATGGAAACTGCTTTGTATATTTTCCATTTGTTAGTACATGTCAACTGTTTGAGGGTCAGGAGCCTAGGGGATATTTGGTTAAAGATGCAGACTGTTATGCCTGTTCCCTCTCTTTGCTCTCAGTCTTTGAAGTGCAGTGGCCTAGATTCATCAGGAGAGCCACGTCACTTTTGAGGGCTGGTTCTGGACCATTTAGACATGGTTTGCAGTCTCGGTGGTCAGAGCCACCTCTGTTGGAGCCAGCCCAGGGAGCATCATCCAAGGATGCAGGCTGCAGCAAGGAGGGGTGAAACCTGCTGCTCCAGAGCTCTTGTGCAATATCTGTAGAGAAAGTAGTTCTTCCTCCTCTTTTCATTAAGAGCTTTAGAGGTCAGAGAAATAATGGATTAGTCAGGTTTGACAAAAAGACAAACATTCATTGAATTGCCAAGTGTCCTTGATCTCTTCTGGGCTTAAATTTTGAGAACCTTTTTAACAAGCATTTTCCTTTAGACTTGAAAGGTAATGTGTAGAGCAGGAGATAACAGAGGAGAAGGCATGATTCATGCTGGGCACTTGGTGTTCTCTGGTGGAACATATCCTTCCTTTGCTCTTGCTAGTGATATTTGGGTCAGATCCGACCTGCTACAGTATGTGCAAAATCTGAGTTTGGCACTGAAAGAGCACTGACTGTTGAGTGCACCTCACCTTTGTTTTGGTCTAATGTTGTTCTTTGCATCTCTTAAACATGATGAGAGATGTTGTCCTCCATTGATTCTTACCTACACAGTTTCTGATGTTATTACTATGATTCGTGTCTGCTTTCAACTACAAATTATGTAGATACAATAACTGAGAATGAGGGCCTGAGGAAACAATAAATGACACTGTTTCTGAAAAGTCTAACGTTGTCCAGAATGGTTTAAAGCTAGTAAGCATTTGGAAAACTACTCTTTTTACTGTGGGGCTGTGGCTCAGCACTTAATCTTTTGTATTATAACAGTTTCCCATGATTTTGCAGACAATTCTTTTTTTTTTAGCAGCAAAAATGCTGTTTCTTCTGAAAACTTATTCCCATTGTTTTCTTGAAATTAGGCATAATATTCTTTTAATAAAGTTTTATCAATGCAATCAGTTGTCAACTCATTATGACATTGAGATGACTTGTGTGTTCCTACTTTACAGTTTGTGGAGTATAAACACTGTATGTGACTCAAAGCTTCCACGTATCAATATTGCTGTTGGTGATACTTGGAAGATGCTTCATGCATAGTAGAATGCTTTACACACTATTTCTTATGTATCTAAGTAGTCAAATAAGCTCTGTGAGTTGGTTTTTTAGTTTTGTTTTTTTCTCTCTCTTTTTTTTTTTTTTTAAACAAATGTTTGGCTTTGGCTGTTGAGAGCACAAAACTGTGTATGTGAGGGAGAGAGGATGGGACCTTATGAGAGGGTTTGATTAGTGGTGTCACTGATTCAATCAGCTGGTGTGAAGAGTGATCAGACTGGAAAAAACCTAACTGTTTGGATGTATTATTTTTCCTGCCCAAAGGCTAGAAAGGAGGAATGCAACAAAAGGATTTGGACTACTTAATGGAGGATGCAGTAATTTGCTGTTAAGCTGGAACTGGAGTCTATCACCATCTCTTTAAAATAACAGCGTGATTGTTACTAAACTATCTGGCTTTGTTTTAATAACATGAATCTGGGTAAGCTGCTTTGACCGCTTCTAAGGGCTTTCATTAGGGTTTCAGCATTCAGTTGCTGGACAGCTCTCTTGGAGGGTGATGGAAATAGTTCTCCTTTTTTGTCCTTCAGAAGTGCTGGCTGACTTATTTTCTGTGACATTTGATGTACAGTTTCTCCTCCCCTAACCTCTGAGGGAACATCAGATACATGTGAAAGTGACTTGGAACATAAATCGTTCGTTGTTCTGTAATGTTGTTGAGGATTATAGCCATTAGAAGTGGTTCCCAGGGCAACCCTTCTGCCCAGGACAGAATTACCTCCTAGTAGAGTTCATGGGGGTTTGCCCAGGCTGGAGTTCTGCTGCATCCTTTTGGGTGTGATGCTTTGATCTCTCATGACTCATCATCTAGAACAGCTTCTAAATTTATTTTCCCCTTAGTTCTTGTGGTTAATATGTAGAATTTATTATTTCTGGACTTTGCTATGACTCAGATCAGAAGATTTCATACAGTTCAGTTAAAGTTTTAAAACTTTAGGTCTGTTTATGGAATGAGAATTAGTATAGAAAGGAGGAAAAGATATACAGAATAGCATGAAGACATTTAGTCATGTCCATACCCAGTGCTACAGTGACAACAGCAGTACAGGAAGACTACCACAAGATTTCTTCCCAGAAACACCAAGTTCAGTTGTGCTTGCTAGGATTGTGATGCTAGCCAGTCATCCTATCAGAAATTACATAATTTCCTTGTGTTAAATGTCATGCTGCTGAAATCATAGCTGATGCCCAAGTGTAGTAAGTTCATAGCCACTGGGTACCATGGCTGTGCTCTAACACTGTGATTCCACTAGCACATCCTCAGGTGAGGAGGGCCTGTCATTCAAGCAGCAGAATTAGTGCCAACAGTGACTGTTGCTTCTCCACTTCCTTAAGCAGGTTCACCTGGAGCAAGTTACACAGGAATGTGTTCTGGTGTGTTTTGAATGTCTCCATAATCTCTCTAGGCAGCCTGTTTCAGTGCTCTGTCACTCTCAAAGAATTTATTTCTTGTTCAGATGGAACCTCTTGTGTTTCAACTTGTGTCTGTGTCCTCTTATCCTGTCACTGGGTACCACTGAAAATAGTCTGACCCCATCTATTAACACTTGACCTTAAGATATTTGTATGCATTGGTAAGATCCCCCTTCAGTCGTCTTTTCCAGGGTAAACAGGCCCAGCTTTCTCATCCTAAGGGAGATGCTGCAGTCTCCTAATCATCTTTGTAGCCCTCCACTGAGCTCTTTCCATTAGCAACTTGTGTGTCTTGTACTGAGGAGCCCAGAACTGGACACAGTACTCCAGATGTGGCCTTACCAGGGCAGAGTAGAGAGGAAAGATCACCTCAACCTGCTGGCCAAACTCCTGATGCACCCCAGGATGCCACTGGCCTTCTTGGCCACATGGGCACATTGCTGGCTCATGGTTAACTTGTTGTCCACTTGGACTACCAGGTCCTTTGCTGTAGAGCTGCTTTCCAGGGATCAGCCCCTTACCTGTACTGGTGCAGGGGTTATTCCTCCCTAGGTGCAGGACCCTATACTACTTCTCCTCCACATGCTTAGAGATGACATCCAGGATGAGATGTTCCATCACCTTTCCAGGGATGGAGGTGAAACTGACTGCCTTGTACTTTCCGAGGTCCTCCTTCTTATCCTTTTTGAAGACTGGAGTGACACTGGCTTCCCTTCAGTCTTCAGGCACCTCTCCTGTTCTCCATAACCTTTCAAAGATGATGGAGTGTGACTTAGCAATAACATCTGCCACCTCCCAGGAAGGTAGTCCTCTAATAACAATTCTGTGGTCAGTGGCTGACTTTGGAAGCAGGTTTTTCTCTGAAGACAAGTTGCATACCTGTAGGATTTTCTGAAGTTAAAGACAACTGTTAGTAGTAGGAAGAAAACGTTCCTGTAAATGCTATTTTGCTTGTTGACCTCTGTTTGACAGAAGGTCAAAGGAGTAACTGGCTGTTCTGCTGCCTCCATCATTAATGCGCACTGTTTTGGCAGAGAAGCCTGATGCTTGACAATGTTAGACCACCCCTAGATTATCATACAGCACCAGCTCTTCTGTGCAAAGCACAGCAAACCATTCAGATAAGGTAAATCCCACTGAACACTGAAGTGGTTATTAATTCTGAAGCAGTGCACAGAGTTTGCTTTTTCAGTGACAGAAGACATGCTTTGATGTTGGTTGTAAACCAGGCTGCAGTGAGATAGAGACTGCCTCAGAGTATATGTAGTTAGTGAGGCTTGACAGAAGGTGAGAGGGTGAGCAGTTGACTTTTGTTTTCAGGAGCCTACTTGAAGTTTTCTTCAGGAGAATTCAGGAAAGTCACTGTCCATTTCATATTTTCCTAAATATTTCCTAATTGTGTCTGAGGCTGGACATCCTGTTACATCAGATGCTGCTTTTGTTGAGTATTAAACTTTATGCCCCTGGGCATGATCAGTGCTTCTAGGATTTGCTGTTTTCCGCTTCACATTCATGAAGTATTTATCTTCAGGCATCATCCAAAACTTTGGAAGCTCTTCTGCTCCATGCTTTTTTGCTGGGATGTCTTCCTGGCAGTACCAGAGAAAAATAAGAGGTTGTTTTTCCTTCACATATGTATGAGAACCTATGGAATGAGCCCAGGATGGGGAACTAAAAGCTCCTGAACTCAAATGCTTCCTCTGCTATTGATTTTCTTGTTGGTCATGAGCAAATTCATTAAAATATCTGTGTTGGTTTCCTCATATATAAATCAAAATGCCAAGGTTTCTCTACTTTGTAGTGATGCTGTGAATTCTGAATATTTGAGTCCTCCTTTGTAGAAAGAGCTTTGACAGGAACACATAGCAACAGCTTTGTGCAAAAGTTAAAATTACCATCCAGCTCTCCTAAACAGGCAGTTATAGCCATACACAATAGGGAAAGATCTCCAGTCTTTACATCTGTTGGGAGCCTGAGACTCGGCAAGCTCTGGGGTTTCTGCAGGGATAAGAAGAGCTAGGAGCTTGGCTTAGGTAGCTGTTGGTTGTGCTTTTTTGTTCTTGCTATCAGCCTCTGAAGTATGTACTAGTAGCTGATTTGGGGACTTAAACAGGTATAGATCTGAGACTTGCAAAACTGGCTTTGCAGTGGGGTGGTGATGGTAACTGCTTATTGTGCTAGCTGTGCCTATTAGTGATTAATCAGAAAAGGATAATGTTTCCCACTTCTTAAAGTGATGGGTGACTGCATTCATTCAAGGAAAAGGTCTGTGTTGGTCAGTTTTAAGATTCTGAGTTCTTACTCTGGTGATCTTTGTGAGGCTTTGAATATCTGTGTGTGTGTGAGGTGTCCCTGCCCATGGCAGGGGGGCTGGAACTAGATGATCTGAAGGTCCTTTCCAACCCTAACTCTTCTATGATTCTATGATTCTATTCTATGTCAAGGGTCCAAGTTAATGTGGAGTTTTGTAAGGTCTTGGATTTCTGCAAATCCTAGCTGTTGGGAATTTAGTTATGTGAATGTGTTAGAATATAAATAATGGGGTTAGATTAATATTGAGGAATGAAATGGAAGATTTAATTGCTTACATGTTCTAATCTGAGTTCAGATTCTGATTTTTGTAAATCTCCTATTAACTGAGTTAAAAATTAAGCCTTGCAAGTCATGTATAAATGAAGAGCTTGCAAGCATATTCTAAATGCTGTTTTACATAAATGTTATTTTATGCAGTTGAATTTTCACACGTGAACAGCTAGATCATCAATTCAAGTTAATATCACTTACTATATACAGGGTTTCCCATTCTAAGAAAACCAGGGTTTGATTTATTGCTTCATGTAACGTAAACCAAGGATTCCTGTTGACTTTGAGTCAGGCTATAAATTTAGCTGTTCTAGGTTAGCTGTGTTACTATGCGGAGGCTTCTTGGTACGCTACCACTATTTAAAGAATATAGAAGCTTTAAATATCACAGGGCAATTTGTGGAGCCTTAAGAAAAGTACAGCATAAAGGTCAAGAGCTAAGAAGTAACAGGCCATTCACCAGTCTCTGGTCTTCTAGACATCCATATGCCTAAAAGCATGTGGAGATACTGTGAGACCTGCAGCCTAGTCAGGGCTTTTTTCTCTTCATACATTGTAGAGAGAACCTGTATCATTTTTAACCCTCCCTGCTGACTGGGGATTCTCATGTGCTTTGTGGTCATAGCCCTCATATATGCCAGAGCACTCTAAAGGGTAGGACAGCATGAAAAAGCTGTGCTTGGTAAAAAGCTTTTCATGTGGCCTGACACAAGCTACTGTCTTGTAGCTTGGAGGAATACACATTCAAGCTTTTCAGTGACTGGAGCGTAATCTGTGCTGTAAGGTAAGCTAAGGTAAGACTGGTAAGCTGGTAATCCACATAGCCACTGGTAAACTGGTTAGGAATTAGTGGTTTGGAGAATACAGTTTTAGAGTATGTTGGTCTTGGGAGTTTTGTTGGACACATGGGGCGGACAGGTGTGACTCTGGATTGGCCAGTGAACCCCAAAGAGATTTTAGTGTGTGGTGATCTGCAAATTTGAATGTCTATCCAGAGCAGCCACAACAGGAAGAAAAAAAGCCCCAAAAAACCTCACAATAATGTAAGAATCAGAAATAGGTGACAATATCCCAGTGACAGGAAGGATACAAAGATGGATCATGTTCAGAATCCCATTTCTGACAAGGGTCAGCAGCAGATAAGGAATCTGCAGTGGTTGCCTTAAATTATTCTTTAGATTTCTAATCTACTCTTTGCCTTCTCCTTTGTTTTGAGTAGACCAGTGAGATTCTGTCCTAAGTGGTTGAGAAAGTGTAAATGAGCCCTATTAATATGTCTTGTACTGAGTGAACAACCAACGCCTTCGCCCTCCTTTCCAGAGATGACAGATCTGTTTTCAGTGCTTTGCACTGTGGGGAAAAGGCTCAGTCATAATAATTGTTTGACTCCCGCCCTCAGCTGCTGGCTATTTGACAGGAGTTACCCACAGGTACATAGACCATGTCTTTGACTTGGTTGTACCATATTCCCTTGTGATGGATCAGGAGCCACTAAACAGGGGAATTATCAGTTGTTAAGCGCTGTGGTCTGAATTCCAGAACTACAATCAATACCAGTCCTCCCTGCTTAGGCTGGTTGAACACTGACACAAGCGTATGCACCCTTGGTGGTAGTTTAATGTGTTCAGAACAGAGTAACAGACCCAAGCAATTTGGATGGGACTTCCAGAGCCTGAGTAGTCCAACCACTAGTTCAGAGAAGGCTCACTTAGAGCAGGCAGCTCAGGAATGTGCATAATCAATTTTTAGTATTTCTAAGGATGGAAATTTCACAGTCTCTCTAAGCCCTTCCTAGTGTTTGAGCATCCTGAAGATGAAATATTCTTTCATATAGAATGATATTTCTTGTATTCCAGCTGTATCTGTTGCCTGTCATTTTTCGTTTGAAGAAGAAGAATTTGGCCCTGTCTGCTCTATAGTTTCCCATTAAGTTGTTCCAGAGAGCAATGAGACTTCCCTCAAATTGTCTCTCCTTAAGGCAGAACAAACCCAGCTCTAGCTTTTCCATACATGTCACCTACTCTAGCACCTTGTGTGTTGTGGTAGTTCTTTGCTAGACTTACTCCAATATGTTAAAGGCATTTTTATACACAGGAGCTTAATACTGTACAGAGTACTCCTGATGTGATCTCTCAAGTGTCCATTAGATAAAGAATCACTTCCCTCAGCCTGCTGGCTGCATTCTTGCTAATACAGCTCAGGATATGGCTGGCCTTTGCTGAAAGAGCTAACTTGTGCTCAACTTCTCTGTGGGGGCCCTCAGGTCTTCTGTAAAGCTGCTTTTGTGCCAGTTGGCTCCCAACTTGTACTGTTGCATGGAGTAATTAGTCTTACTGTTTGCTTGCAGGAGTATATAGACACATAGTTTGCTTACATAAATACAAACACATATTACTGCCACCTTCAAATTGCCTGGAGTTTTAATAAGTTCGTTCTGTCACACCCTCATTCAAGACTGCAAAATTCTCTGCTTAAAGCAGACCCGTCACTTGAGGGTGATGAATGTTCCTGTTGCAACACTGTGCTATTTTGTCACCACTGTTTTGTGCTGTGAGGGCACATATTTTACCATGTAGTTATTTTTCAAGAACACCTATGACAACAGGTATTTTCACTTCAGTTTTGTACTAATAAATTCTGACTAATCTGTATAAGCATTAATAAACGAGACAAAATGAAGCAGAAAAATGCTGTTAATGTCTGTGGCAATAACGTGAGCACTTGCTTTGTGCAGCAGATTGTAAGCAATGATAACTTGACTGCTTGTACCATCCTGTTATTGATGCTGAGACTCACTTTCACAGCTGGGAGTTGGGAAAGTGCTGCAGTAAGGAGTGGGAGGGTCAGTATATACTTTGTAAGTACCATTTTCCCACAGATGATAATAGTAGGAATGGGCTACAGACAGCCCTCCTGCAAGCTTCACTATCACTGTCCTGTATCTCTTATACTGAACAGAACTGCAGTACACGGTTGACTCAAGGCATGTGAGCACAGTACAGCAACAGAGCTGGTACTGAGTGACAGTGGAAGCCCAGGTACTGAGAAGCAGAATTCCCGCTCACACAAAGGATTTTTCTGGTATTCGAATGGTGCCTCCAATTCCTAAGACATTGGTTCAGTTGTTTTCCTTACTGTACCTAAGATTTTTTTCTTAATAAGGAAATACTTCACGTCACATGCTGTAAATAATTCCCTCATGTTTCTTTGCTATATGAAAAAGATATGCTTGTCAAGTACAGATTTTCTGGGTGAGGTGATCAAACAAGCAAAGTTCTGAGACATGTTTACCAGTAACATCATTACTTATGGTTATGGACAAAATGTTTTATGTGGGCTTCCCTCATGCTCTAAGAGAAGGAAACTATAGGACACTTCATGTGGTGCTATCATCTGCTTGGTGTCTCTCAGTTGAAAGAAAGGGGCAGCTCTGTCAGAATTATATCCTGATGCCTGTCTTAAATTGCCTGGTAGATGGATTAAAGTGGTATTAGCAATGAATAGTGATACTAATCTTTGGGAAATGTTGTTTCTTTTGGAGCAACATGTACATGATGGTCATGTTGTGAATAGTAAGGTTTTCTATCATTCTCCTAACAAGGATGTGAAGTGTCTTACAGCAGTGTCTTTAAATGTACTTTTCCTAGGCTTCACTGCATTCTTTTGCATGGTCCCTATGGTGACAGTGCTGCCATGAAACTGAAAACACAGCGCTGAAATTCTACAGTACTGAGGACTCTGACATGAATTCTCTTGATAGCCATATTACAAGAGGAGCTATACATAGCATGCCATGATATATAGTTGTATAGAATATTAACAGTGCTATGGGTTTGCTTAGAAATTTCATGACAACCTTAAATCTCTTCTTGGCTGACTGCTGAGTAGTTCTTTCATTTCCCTTTTTCCCCAGCGCGAGATGAGAACATGGCCACTTTCCGTGGTTCCGAATACCTTTGCTATGACCTGTCGCAAAACCCCATCCAGAGCAGCAGCGATGAGATAACTCTCTCCTTCAAGACATGGCAACGCAACGGGCTCATTCTGCACACCGGCAAGTCAGCTGATTATGTCAACCTGGCCCTGAAAGATGGTGCGGTCTCGCTGGTCATTAACCTGGGGTCTGGGGCCTTTGAGGCCATTGTGGAGCCAGTCAATGGCAAGTTCAATGACAACGCATGGCATGACGTTAAGGTGACACGCAACCTGCGGCAGGTAATGGTGAAGGGGAGAAAATGCTGGGGAAAATTTTGTTCTGTTTTATTGGGATAGGCACATGGGAAAGAGTAATAGAGAAATGGGGGTGCTCAGTGGAATTGCTAGAGTTTCTTCACCTTTTCTGGATCTTGATATCTAAAGGGCAGTGAAAAAACATTGGTTGGTGGGAATTTATCCCTTCATTTCCACTTTATGAATTGTTTTTCCCAGTTTGATTTAATAATAAAAACTTGTGACATTACTTTCATCTCCCTTTTCTTTTTCTCTTTTTCTGTTCTCCCTTTTTATTTTATTCTTTCCTTAATTATGATTTAATCTTATCAGTAATATTCGTGTTGCATTAAATTATTGTGGGAACAGTGATTTTTTCCTGCAGCCAACGCTTTCCACTTCTCTCCTTTTTGTTTCAGTTTTGTTAATTGGTTTAACCATTGCCATGATGTCATAATTCTAATACTGGAAGTCTTTTGTTTTAAATTTACTTTTTCTTTTGTGTGCGAATGTGAGTGTGCAGGTATGCAGGCTGGTGGGTACGTGTGTAATTATGTTAACTTTAAAGCTTTGGAATTAATTGGCTGGGATCTTTCTGAGTCTTCTTGATTCTCTGTTCTTTTGTTCTTTTTGATTTCCCCCTCCTTCTTCCTATAATGAGATTCTACTTTATTTCTTGTCTCTGCCTATGAGACTCTTCTGTTGGCTGTGAGGACTGGAAAAGTGGAAGGATCAAAAAACCCAAGCAAAACCAGATCAATTCAGCACCCTACAATTACACTTTGGAAAAGTTTCTCTCATTTTACCGCTGTAATTTTGCACATCTGCATGCTACTTTTTCTAAGCAGACAACTCTATCAGGTGATGTATTTGGTAATAGGCTAGTCTTACAACCCTGAAGCCTTCCTCAGGAAATATAAATTCAGACATAAATAGATAAGGTAAAATTAAATATCCTTGCTCTGAAAGCTGGTAAATACGTGAAGTCACTAAGGCCCATTCGCTGCACGATAGATGAGGTTTACACTGTGAATGGGAGTTATTTGGTGTCCTGCTGATCAGCAGCGGCAGTAGAAATAGCTTATAAACTAAGATTGTAAAATATTTTTTTGAAAATAATATGATCTGTTTATTTGCTCCTTAATGTGAATATTAACACAACCCTTAATAGTTTTATTTAAGTTTATACAATGTCATTTGCTGAGAAAATAGCTTTTGTGGTAACATTTTACAGTAGCTAAGATAACATGTATCTGACTATAGGATAACCAGTGTCAGAGATCAGAAACAGTCTCCACTAGCAGATGACAGTGTATAATTTATCTGTTATGGGGATTTTGTATCTTTTAACTATTTGGGTTTGAGGCTGAAGATATTTGTCTTTCTCATGTGAACCCCTGTATTTCTACATGTTCAGGATAGCAGATTGACAAAAAACCTGTCATTGAACTTTCATGCAACTGCAGGGTTCTTACTCATGGTAACATGAGTCTGTTTTCAATAGTTTATATGCAGATGCAAATATAATTTCTCATGCAGTGGATGGGTCTTAATGATCCTATTTTGTTCAAATGTTCCCACCATTCCAGTAGAGGGAGAGGCACCAGCTAGTTGAGGTTTGTCAGTCAGGAATATATGGCTTTATTTGATGCATTTTTTTTATTTTTAGATAGTTTCAGAATGGCTGGTCTCTGAATATCTCAGTGTAGCTTACTGGCCATTTTAGTTAATCATACATTTTAGGTTTTGTCAGAAATCAGTTTTCAATGGGAAAATGTGTCTAAAGCAAAATGCATCCTTACATCATACCAGGATTGGTTTGGATCATGAGGCAGAAAGTGAGGAAGGGTGGTAGGCAAAACTATGGATGGGAAGCTCTTACTTTCCTTTCCTAATCTTTCAGCTAGTGATTTTTGTCTTGTCTGCGGTTAAATGGAAATATGTCTATGCCTCTTCATCTTTGATTAGACCAGGACAGTGCTTTGGTGATTACTAGAAAGCAGGTGAGTCCCTTGCCAGACAAGCAGCGCTGCAAATTTTTAATCCTTCTGATCTATTCACCATGGATGATATTTTCATGTCATCCTGAATTTGTAAAGAGTCCAACTTGACTGGTTAAGAGAGAGGATGTTTTAGTAAGACAGCTGTTCTCTTTCCAAAGAAAGGCCAGTCTTGCAATCATATTAAAAATAAGTATCAGGGATGATTTGAGGTCCAATTCTAGGATAAGCGTGACAGAATACAGTTCAACTAATAAATATCAGTAAGGCTGGAATTTTTTTTGAGTCACCTTTTCCTGGATACTTCCATTTTTGACTTCTGAACAAGTTCAGTCTCAAAATCAAGACATTGGCCCAGAGCGTAAAACTTCACAGAATTTGGAATTGATGAGGCCTTGAGAAGAAGCAGGATTGCTAGTCCTGAAAGTTGTCATCCAAAAACTATTGGTAAGTTTAGCCACAGTTTTCAATAAGGAGAAACCTTGAATACTGCAGCTTTCCTGTCAGGACTTGTGTATTCTTACTTTTTATTGATATTACTGGGAATGACGAGTCTTAAAAACCTTCAATTTTCCAGATAAAGAGTTTGGAAAAGACTGAAAACTTTAATTACTATAAACTAATTAATACCTGCTATGGGCATTTTTCAGGACACAACTAAGAATGGTTACTCTGTATCTCGACCTTATAAGTGCTTAATTTAACAACAACAACAAAAAGGGATAAAGATACCATTCTAAAAGAACATGATAAAGGAGTTTAGTTTTGCTCCATTTTGACAGTAGCTTCCAGGAGCTTGTATGTCATGAGTTTGCCTGTGTGTACGAGAGTTTTTCTGTGAAGTAAAAATACTTCACTACTTTTTGGACAGACTATAAACATGTGAAGTCCCTTCGATACGTTCATATAGAAAATGTAATAAAGGATAAAGATTATTTACCATTAGTAAAAATACACATTTTGGCCCTTTTTTTTACCCTTTATCATAATAAATGCAATAAATTTATCCTTTATTGCATCCAGTATAATTTTGTATATCCTAAATAATTTTGTATTTAAGAAATTAACTACTCTGCATCTTTCCTCACACAAATTTACCTGTGAAGTTGCAGTGTGATACAAGTCACTTGGAAGTCTTGTTTCCAGCTGGGCTCATGTTTTCCAAGAAGACCCCACCCCAAACCAATGAAAAAACACAACAAAACCATTGCCCCTAAATATTGCAGCTTTATAAGGAAATCAGTATGCTCCTTGTAATTGGTTGAAAACATTGCACTGAAGATAAATGTATTTCTCTTTAAAGTGAACTTAGATAAATAAATTTAGAAATCCCAGCAATATGATCCAAAGCTAAAACAATTCCAGGTAAATGGGCTATCAGCAGCTTCAGGATGCCATCTAGTCTTTTCTTCTGCTTTTTCTGGGGCTGGGAGCAAGGGGGAGGAGGATTTGCATAATTTTTTGGCTGTTACCAGAATTAGAGCAGAACTTTAAATAGCTGGACTTTTGCCCAGTAATTTTTTGGAATTGTTTAATGTTTTGTAGCTAAGCTAGGAGAGTACTAAATGCTGGTTGTTTTTTTTTCTGTATCAAATGGCTATCACAGCAACTAATCTCCTTAGAGACAAACCAAGCGAACCCACAGATTCCCTTGAGTAGTGATTGTTAATGTCAAAGCAAATCTTCTTGTTTGTTTATCTTATTATTTCAGTTAAATCTAAGCCCTCTTTCTGCCCTGTGAGGAACCTTTACTTAGAAATAGGATCATTGATATATTTTACCAGGGCTTTCAGAGCATGTTTAGGGCAATGTGTCCTGGTGGGAGGAGGAAGAGTGGAAGAGACTGAACGTCGGGCTTCCCATGTCTGTTCCCAGGTCTGCTGCTGACATTGTCTCATTTTTAGCATGCTCTTCCCCCTGTCCCATACTCCAATTGCCTTGTTTGTAAAAATGGATTTACTTGCACAACATATCACTAAGACTTCCTTGATGAAGAATTCTGGAGTTTGTGCTCATTATACCCAAGTACAGAATATTGCTATTTCATTCCCGTACATGGATAGACTTGAGACATTATGTTCAGTGCCACGAAGTTTTCACAAACTCTCTGAAATTTTAAAGCAGATAGTTTTTTACGTGAGGCAGCATAGAACTTGCTTGTGTAATTTAGGATAGCCTCACCAACTTCAGTCACACTGAAAGAAGAACTTGGACCCTCCATAGGCTGCATTTCCCTGTCAACACTGAAGCTAGTCACAATGTAAAATCTACTATAAAGATCTTGAGTTCCC
The DNA here is from genome assembly GCA_026283785.1 of Coracopsis vasa. Lineage (NCBI taxonomy): Eukaryota > Metazoa > Chordata > Aves > Psittaciformes > Psittacidae > Coracopsis > Coracopsis vasa. The sequence continues at coordinate 56,323 of JANHGB010048449.1, forward strand.
CAGCTGTTGAAAGGCAAACAAGAATCAATGTGCATGTTTGAACAGTTGGCATCCCCATGCCTTGGGAAGGGTTAAGAAAACATCTGCAAAGTTCTGCTAAACGCCACTAAATGAACTGACTGATAAATTCTCCTAGCTTCTCCATAATATAGATGCAGTGTAACAGGAGAGACACTAAATCTTGTCAGTCTTCTTCTTCAACCTTGGCACAAAGCAACACAGTTCTTCCTACACAATTTGTTGACACATTTCTTCCTACAGTATGAGAGGTTCAGTTCCTATACTCTCCGATGACAGAAGAGAGTTACAGGCAAGCAGCCAAGCACAGGCATTTTTGTGTGCTTCTGAAAGTCACAAACTCCCCTGCTGTAAAGAAACCTGCAGACTGGGAAACTTGGAAGGAAGACTCAGAGTCTTGGACTCGTCTTCATCTATGTCCTCCAGCCAAAGGAAGTATTTGCCTACTTGTGATACTCTGCAACACTTGAGGGTAGTGAGGCTTGGAAGAGGAGCAGGAATATAGGCGGGTGGTGGTGGATGGAAGGAGGGAGCCATGGTTGGGTTTCTGCTGAAGGGGTGAGCTATATACTCTGTGTGTGTATTTCTGGGGGTAGGCTCTTATCTGAGGGAAGCACCTTGATGGGCATTTGCAGAGTAAGTATTGTACTGTTTTAACTTTGCTTCAGTCCTGGATAATGTGTATGAGGGTTGAAGTTAATGACTAATACCAGGGTGGGAAGACTAGGCAGCACCCTTCTTTACAGTCTAGATGGCATGGTTCCCCATAAAGTCCTGGTCATATTGTCCTTTTTCTCACTTTGTGTGTCTCAGGTGCCCCATGCCTTTTTTTGAAAGACTAACACTAGACCATTCATGCAATGTGTCATTTTTACTAACCAACTAATGTACTAACACCCTAACGACTCATCTTTGCTTTTAGTTATTTTAATTAACAATCGTTCTGTTCACGATTTTTTAATTTCCTTTCTTCCCCCTTTTCCGCAAAGCACTCAGGCATTGGACACGCTATGGTAAACAAACTACATTGTCTGGTAGATATCATTCTTATTGTCTCTTTTTTTGGGTTTGCCGTGTGTTACCTGCCTTTTCCTCCCCCTGCCCCCTCTTTTTCCCCCTCCTTTATACTTCTTCCTTTAATTTTATTTTGATTTAATTGAAATCACTTTTTTCTTTTTTCATCCCTCCTTTTTTTTCCTCACCTTTCTTTTTTAATGGAAAAAATGAGCGACAAAAGCAACTTGAACAACTCTTCTGGAAATGGGGTTTGGACATTGCTTTTATTGGTTTCTTCACCTCCTGCTTTAGTTCTTCTTTTCCATTCCTGTGATAAATTATTGGTTTTTTTGTCCCTGGCTTTTGGGTTCAGCTTTCTCTCTTTTGCTTTGGTTTTCATTTTGCTTTTTTCTTCCCTTTTGGTTTTTATTTTTTACTCTGAAGGCTTCTAGATCAGAACCATTGCAGGGCCTCTAGTCTGTGGTGGTAAAGGCTCTCTTTTTCTCTCATCCTTTTGTTGTGGCAACGGCTATTACAGGCAAACTGGCCAGAGTTGTCCTCTTTCTCCTGATTTTCCCCCACTTCCTTCCCTCCTCTTTCTTTCCTCCTCCTCCTCCCTCTTGCACTCTCTCTCACTTTCTCTCTCTCTCTGACCTCTACCTTGCCGTGGCCGACAGGAGCTCAGCCAGTTGTTTGTTTCAGTACACACTCTGCATGGCATGTCCACGTCTGGTGACTCACCTGTCTCCTCCTGGCCTCGATCTATTTTCCTCCATCTTCCCCTGAAGCCACTAACAACATTCAAGCAAAGCACATCAGATTCACTTGCTCCTCTGCCTCCCTTCCACCCCTCTTCACCCTCCATGTGTTTGGGGTTAGAGGTTTTGGGGACATTTCTGTTTTGCTTTGATTTTTTTTTTTTTCCAATTATGGGTTTGTTTGGTATTTTTATTTTTGATTGCATGTGAGTGTGAAATAGCTTTCTCTCTTTCTCCTTATCCCTCTTTCTCTTATCTCTTTCCCTTGCCATCTTTCTGGGCTTCCAGATATATTGGCATGACATGTCAAAGTGCAGTGTGTGCACGCTTTGCGTTTGTTTTCTTTCTTTCTCATCTCTGCTTCTGTCACACTTATTGGTGTGTGGTTGGTTTATTTTATTTTATTTTTATTTATTTCCTATTTATATTTTGGTTATGAGTTTTTAATACTTTTATTTTTTAATTTCCCTTTTTTTTGTTTTTGGGGTGGTGGGTGTGTGTCTCTCTAGGTACATGGCATGCACATCCATAATGTATTGAAAGTGAGATCCCTCTCACCTTTCCCTGAATGCATGATCGTCTGTGTGCCGTGAGCAAAAGAAACATTAAAAATAAAAAATACCAACCTCGTCTTCATTAGTGTTTGTTTGTTTTTTTTTACTAACAATCATAACTAACTGTAATAAAATAAATAATAATTAATCATAAAATCAGCTAATATGAGAAATCTCTTTCAAGGACAGCTCCATTTTCTGGCCTGAATAGATGAAAGCATCTTGACAGGTAGACTGCCAGGTCAGCCTGACCGTGTTAGTACACCAGAAAGAGAACAAGCAGATGCTGGAGCTTTTCCATTGTGGGTGAATCAGACCAGAAAATGGAGCTTGGCTTAACTAAAAAAATACATGCCAAATCTCAACAAAATCCTTAATAAAACTGACATAAAATTATAGGGGAGGTAACTGCTTCTGTTCAGAATTGTAAGGTCATTGCTGGGATTTTCTTTGTCCATTGTGTCCCTCAAACAGGTGACAATCTCTGTGGATGGCATCCTTACCACCACGGGCTACACACAGGAGGACTACACCATGCTTGGTTCGGATGACTTCTTTTACGTTGGGGGAAGCCCCAGTACTGCTGATTTACCCGGCTCTCCAGTAAGCAACAACTTCATGGGCTGCCTCAAAGAGGTAAATACTTGAAATAGATTCTTGTTTCTGTGCTTTTGGTTTCTCAAAGTCATTCCTCTTTCCTGCTTTTCATTACACACTCAAGGTCTTTCTCTGATGCTGAATTTTACACTGATACTGCAACAGCTCTGTAAGGATTAACTTGTCATTCAGCTGGACAGAAGGCATCAGCTGCAGAACCCATGAATTTATGGTCAGAATTGGACTTCTAGTGCTTGGATTACAGGAAAAATACCCATGGTAGTGGGAGAGGTGTCTTCTGTAAGGTGTTAACCATTTAGAAGAAAGTATTAGAATTTTCTAGGCATTAAAGCAATAAACTTTAAAAAGAAGATAAATGGCCTTTGATTACTAAGCAGCATTTTTGAATTTTTTTTAAAAAATCATAATCATAAGCTTATTTAGGGTATTTTTTTAAGGGCCTGGATTTCACCTAGGTATATAGTTAAAATGTCAATTTTCCAGGAAGATAGAGAGTTAGAATAAACCAGAAAAATAAAGTTGCATGTAGCATAAAACGTGTGTAAATTATGTGAGGAGAATGCAGCATGAGAGTATAATGGAGTTGTGGCAATGAAGTAACATGTGGACTTGTGGTGTACTGTGTTAGTAAATTGCAGCAGCAGTTTCTGCATTCGTCACGAACAGTTAGCTGGCTTCCAAGCCCATATTGTCGCGTGCTGACTGGCTGCCCTTGTCCTTAGTTAATCCACAACTTCAAGAAAATCCACACATGAGTAATAGAGTTTGAACTGCCTGGCTAGTAGCAAGAACCAGAAGAGTGTTTGGGGTGGGGATGAGAAGCCTCAGCCTAAATATGAAACCTGGCACAGTTGTTCAGCTATTACGCCCTGCAGTCAGCTTTTGTCATCTTTCCTATCTCTTCTAACAGAATTGTGATAATCACTGTGATTAATGGTGATACAGACATTGACATCTCCAAAATGTGCTATAGAAAGCTTACTGAAAAGCATGGTTAAGTTTTCTGTCAGTCAGCTTCTTAGATAGCCTGAAGTAAGAGTTTCTTGCAAGAGTTTTCTCCCTAATGGTGGTAATTCTGTTTTTCACAGGGTGTGGGTTGATGGGTCCAAGTCCTTTGCAGCCTTGAGGGTTGTCATAATATCCTCTTTGTATGAACATTTAATATTGGAGGGAAGGCAGAGCCGAGTTTTCAGACAGGAGTCATGGAAACAGCAATGCTGAGCTAGATGATGACTCTGGCTGCGGTTGCCTGACTAGTTACCATCCTACTGATGCTTGACTCATGGTGTCGGGGGTTGTATGTTACGTGCCAGTCTTTTGATGTGAGCAATGACTGTCAGAGTCTGGAGCTGCTGTCCTGCCTGACCTCTGGATTAATTAAGGGGAGGCACATATGCTGGAAAACAAAATGTGAGCATCTTATGTAGGAAATGAAACTACCTGCCTGAATACAAACTGTCATAAAGAGATCAAATCCTTCTGTTTTCATCTGTAGAGCCTTGGGCCTCATTTTTGTAGGCACTGAGCATCCCAAAGAGGAGATACAGCTTCTTAGTGTCTCTTTAAATCAGGATCTTAATTTTATTTATGGATGCTCTGAACATAACACTTAGCTGAGGCCATTTTTATGTGTGCTTTAAGTCAAGCCAATGGAGCAGAGAAAGCAGTGACAAGAAAATCTTCAGCAGCTTTGTTATTTATATAATCATTTGTATTCTATTAGCTAGCACAGTGTGCTAAGAGACGCTTACATAGCAGTCCTCCGCTTATAATGCTCTGTGAGAAGAAAAACCCAAGCAACCACTTAAGAATGAGAGGGAAGAGGAAGAAAACAGATAATCAGAATGTACCTTGTAATCTTCACTTGACTAGGCAGTGACAGAAGATGTTTTTGAGCAGCTGTCTCGACTTAATACAGGCTGGTACTGACTGGATTTGAGCTATAGTCTCCTTAATAGCAACCTACTCTTAGTAGCAGTCTGGTAATGCTTTCACCTGCTGTGAAAATATGCCTAAAATGTACCTTACCTGGCCTCTGAGGTCGAATCCAGTATATGCTATTCACTAAACAACAGTGTAGCACAGGGCTGTCAGGGGTGCACCTGGAAGTGGGATGAATGGAAAAATTTAATATTTCAAATGGGATGCCATGTTACTAATTCTTGGTGTTTTCATTCCTCCATACCCCTTAGGCTGTTGGATGAATTACCACAGGTGTAACTAGGATGTGTAAGGAAACTGACTGTTGTGCTTTTCCTCATTCTGGTTTTGGCAAGCAGAGGTGACGGGGAACTGCAATTCACGGAGGAAGAGCAGCACTTAGAGGACTGTCAGAATCCTGACAAAATCCAGAAGTGCTGCCATGACATCGACAACCTGCACAGAGGAGGGTCTGAGCAGAATAGGTAGCCTGTATAGGCTGAGAAAGGTTCTTGTTGTATGTGTCATGAGTTATTCCCAGACATCAAAGCAGGCAGTGCTTTCATTAAGCGGAGCTTTGGATGAGTTGAGCTGAAAGTAGTTAGCCTTTTGAAATTCCTCACAGGGTTGGTTTCCTCTTCTTTCCTTTGTAAAGGATGAAAACAGTGATGGCAAAGGTAGCAGGATCAACCTGAGATCCACCTGGAATTAGGGGATGGTTCTTTTGAGTGTTTTCTTTCTGTTTACTTCTGAAATGCCAGGTTATATCTATGTAATGCAATGCAGCATGGTATGAAAGAAACCTGACCTGGCTTGAGAAAGCTAGAGTACCTGTGGGGATCAGACTGACCCCCAGGAGCAGCCAGCTTTGATCACTGAAGAGGCAGAAGCGTGTTTGTGCAGTGCTTGTGTGCCTGTAATGTTTCTAGTTCCAGAACTGGCTACAGGGAACTTGTCTCTCTGCATAGCACAGCAGTGTATTTTATAAATCAATTCCTATAAGTTATGTTTTAGAATACTTTCTATGGCCAAGAAGGATGCTTAGTCTCCCATCAGCCAGTACTGGAGAAGCTTGAGCTCTTAACAAAAGTATTTTAAGTTAAGAAAGTTAAACAGAGGGGTAGTAGACTGTAGTAGCAAATATTGTTCCTTTAAGTATATGCTTTTTAGTAAAGTAATGTTCTTTTTTCCTACCAAAGTCATAGCTGAGTAATCACCTGTTCGCAGAAGCATAGCATGTCCCAAGTGGATTGTGCTGCTGTTTGTAATGATGAAGAACATCCTGCCAAGCCCTGTACTGATCTCTTGAAAGCGTTAAAGCAGAAGAGTCTATTCCTACTCCTCTGCATTTGTTGAAGACTTCCCTGAGAGATGTCTCAGTTTCCTAGGATTTCCTAGGCAATGGGGTTGTTGCAGGCTTTGGGGTGAAACTTTCAGCCTTCCCCCTGTAATCTCGCTTACTTCATCTGAACTGTGTCAGCCTCACAGTACAGCAACAAAACTGCTCTCATGGGAGTTAAGAGGGCTCCTTGAGTGAAGCATTGCTTCCCACTTCCTCTGAGATGACATGCAGGTGCTGAAGTGCCATGGGGTGGAATGCCTAATAACTCTCTCTGCCCCTTTGCAGCTGGAACAGACTTCTCCACTCAGCTGGGGTTGGTAGGAGGAGGGGCAACTCTGGCAGGGTAGACTTTTCATGTGATCAAAGTCTAAGCCTTGACTAGGAGGAATTGGAGTGTGTGAGAGTGTGCTTCTGGAAAGGAACCGTGGGTCTTGGGGCTCTTCTGCTGCAGTATCTAAGTAAGCTGTGGTGAAAGTAACCATGTTTTCTTTGGATTGTCTAAGCTAATGTTTCCTCCTTTGACCACGGAACAGATTCTGCTGCCTCTTCTTTTCTTTGTGGCTACTAGTTCTGATTGAAGAGATTTCACTAAGTTGCTAGCAGTAATACAACTAAATCATAAATCCAAGTGCTGAATGTGTAGTTCAGGTTGTTGTGTTGGTGGTATTATTATTACAATTATTATTATTTTTCTTCATTTTCATCAGAATTAAAGGTGCCCCAATGTCTGGTGGCACTATTTGTTTTACATTTCTCTGTAGCTGTCCTGGCAGTATTGCAGTATACCTGACTGTAATGAGGGAGCAAGGCTGCAAAATAGAAATAACTTCTTTCATGAAAATTTTAAAAGGCAGAATATGCAAATAGGGCACACACAGACATCAGACATGGACATTGCATTGTATTTGCATAAAATGTAAGGCTTTATGGACCTTCAGTCTTAAATTGTTCCAGAGGAACTCTGAGGGGGGATGCTGGTGCATTTCCTATCGTGGAGGAAACCAGTAACAGAGATGGGATAGGGGGAGGTACAGAAGCACATCTGAGGCAAGTAAGGAGACTTATTTTCTTAATGGCTGTCAGAGAAGGAGTGACACTGCTTTAAGAGTCAATGAACAGATGAAAAGGAGGAAGCACTGCCCTCAGGTGGAAAGGGAAAAGGATCCATTAATAATATTTAAGGACACCCAGAAGGAGGTAGGACAAGAAAGATAATGACAAACAGCTATGTATTGCATGTACTGGAGAGTCTCAGGGAGGAGGTTCCATTGATCAGGGTGGAGATAGAGAGTGGCTGGGTGGTAAATTTAGCTTTGTAGGCAAAGAGGGAAAACTGCATTTTGATCTCCAATCGCTAGGGAAGGGAGGTAATCAGAATATTTCCTAGGCTTTATTAGAGAGCCAGCCATTCAGATTCGATTTACTTGGAGCAGTACTTAGATGGTACAGATGGAAGAGCATTAGAAGAGCTGAAGGTGGTCCCTGGAGAATGGATGTGCATGAGAGAATTTATGAAAATGTCACATTTTTCTATCAATGCTTTATTAAAATCTCAATTCTGGAAAATGTTGATTGGTACTAACAGCTTGATGGAAGCAGTGAGGTTTGCATATGGGTTGAATATGGCAGAAATTATTGCAGGGGTCAGGCACCATCTGGCCGTGATGGGAGAAAGCTGTGAAAGCTTAGATCATTTCTGCCTGCAATTTAACTGCTAGGAGCCAGATTTCTAAATGGTTCATGAGTGTGCCCAGTTGCTGTATGTACATCTCGGATGCTCTCTACAAGCCAGGTCTTTTTCAGGCCTATTTGCATGTGTAAAGATGATGTGACTTCTGTTTGGGGGTTATTTTTTTTCTGGTTGAAATATCACACTGGGGGGAAGAGGCTGAAGATGCCTAAAGGGCTGAAGCCTGAAGGGCTAAAACACAGAGGCAGAGAAAAACAGTCCAAATGTGAAGAGTGCAGAGGGAGGAAGTTGCAGGTGTAAGACTCCCTCCCTAACCTGGTAGCCTAAAAGCTTTTAGATGCCCAAGATCCCCTTCCACAGCAGTGATTTAACAGACCCAGGAATGCATAAGAGGACAATCAGGAATCAACAGTGTGGGGGGAATTTCACTGATGAGATGTGGAGGAAGTTACTACATGAATGGCACTAATTGCCCACACATGTTGGACCTACACTGCTGCTCCAGCTGCTCTATTGTGTTTGGACCACTCTGTTTCCTATCTAATACAGATAGGAATTTAGTACTTGTAGAAGAAAGGGAGGGGCTAGTAGTACTGTATAGAAGCAAGCAAAGCATGGCCAAAGGCTGAATATGATTCCTCTCCTCAAAATATGTCTTGTTCTTAATCTTGGTCTTCCTTTACTGTGCCAGAGCATCATCCCAAACTGACCTGCTGATTATAGAATCGGCAAATGGTTTAGGTTAGAATGTACCTTAAAAATCATCTAGTTCAAGGTCCCCCTGGACAGGAACACCTTCCACTAGACCAGGTTGCTCAAAGCCCTGTCCAACTTGGCTTTGGACATTTCTAGGGATGGGGCATCCACAACTTATCTGGGCAGCCTGTGCCAGTGTCTCACCATGATTTTGATTCTTAAACTTCCAGATCTAGAAACGTGTAGTTTTTGGGTTTTCCTCACTCCTAGATTTCCAATTGCATTACTGCTGCTGTGGTGGATCAACTTCCTGCTGCAGCTCTGGGCTGTGTGAGTGTCAAGGTCATGGATGCGTGTGCTTTTTCTCTGTGCTATCTGCAGAGTGTCCAGCACGAGGCCTTCATCATGTTTTTGAGTGCCCTTGTTGTGGAAACGTAACAACACAGTGGCTTAAGAGACTCAACAAGGGAGATGTTGGCCAACGTTTCAAGCAGCTCCTACTGAAATTCATGGAAGAAATAAAAAAATATAAACCATGTTTCTGGAAAGGTTTAATTTGTAGGTAGGAATGGAGGCACTTGGAAACTGAAAGCAATATGGTACAAGGCAAGATGCTGAGAGAATCCTGAATAGACCAATAATGGAGAGGGGAAGATGATAGTATTTTCCCATCAAGTAATGCTTATAAGCTTCATTCCTGGGCTTGTTTGCATTTCGTATTTCTGTATTAGCTCAGAGTCAGAAGGGATATATGGTTGGGCATTAAAACATTAGGCTGCCTGCTGGCTGACAACATATATTGGATGCTTAGGCATGAATCCTGCAAGGTACACAGAATACCTTGTGCTTTCTGGTATGAGTATGGAACATGACATGAAGCCAAAGAGAGCAAGAGGCTTTTTAAACTGAGCATCTGAAAGCTGGAGCACCCTACCCATGTGTCTCTGGGCTTTTTGACAGTGCTGAAAAAGAAACAATGCTTTGAGAAGGCTTGTTTTTAAACAAACTTTTTTATCTTACCAGAGGAACTTCTATTGCCCTACCAGACCTCTGTGGTGCTGCCAGAAGGAGTGGCATTGTGCCTCCTTTGTTTTGCTTGCCTGTATATTTGCATGTGCACACTATTCTATAGTCATAAAAGATTGGGTCATACCAGCCTCTTTTCTCAGAAATAACTACTAGAGTGAAATTTACCCTACACACAAGTGTGAGAGAAAATGTATAATACCTCTTACATCAAACCAGGCATAAGCAAAGTAATTGTTTTATGGTTCATGGTCCCAATACTAACATTTAGCAGAGTGATGAATGTCAGCCTTTCTGGGAAAGGCACTTGATTCAGTTGATTTTGCTATTGGCATTTTTAGGGAATCATTTAGCAAGGATGGGAGAAAAGAGGAATGTTTATGTGAAGCAAAGGCAAGGCAGCCATTCCAGCACAAAGTCTATGGCCATACTGTGGGCCAGAAAGAAAAGAAGAGAGAGGGTTTAGATTTCCATACAAGTGTTTGAGTCATGGGAGATGAGAGGTCAGAAGTAAGCTTTTGTTATGCAGGTGGAAGCATGCAGAGAGAAAGGCATCCTGTGGTACAGTAGCACAATGACAATATTTTACAATTAACATATCTGAAGGAGTTTAGGCATAGATGAACAAATCACCTTGCTTGTTCCTTTTCAGTACTCTTTTGAGTGAATTTCTCTTAACTTTCCCACTTCCTAAACACCAAGAAAGTACATATCCTAGGCTGAGCTCCCAGGAGAAGCACAGATCAGAATGGCCTGGTCAGTTTGACATGGCAAATGAATGTTTTTGGTTTTGAAGTATATTTTCGTAGTGTCTGATTTTATTTTTTATTTTTTTTCTAAATTATGATTATTTTTAATGACAAGAATATCACACAGGAAATTCAATGGTACAGAGTTTGGTGCACTGTGACCCCATACTTAGAATCAGACATAGAATCATACATAGAATCATACATAGAATCAGAATAGTTAGGATTGGAAAGGACCTTAAGATCATCTAGTTCCAACCCCCCCTGCCATGGGCAGGGACACCTCACACTAAACCATGTCAC
>JANHGB010048452.1:0-20435 GCA_026283785.1 Coracopsis vasa
CTCTGTGCTCCACGGTCTCCTTTCATTAGTTCCATGTAGTCGTGGCCTCCTGCCTCTTCTAGAAATGTTCCCACAGAGCCTTGTGTCTTTTTGCAAGGAAGAATTTAATCTGAATCAGTTCAAGTTGACTCAAAGCAGCTTTCAGGGAGATAAACCCTGGCTTAAGAGGGACTAAAACTCTTACAGAAATGCCTGGGTGCCTAATTGCTCTAAGTGGAAAATAAGGAAACTGGTGAAATTTTCTCAAATGGTTATTTTTATTGTATGCAAATCAACTTTTCCAGCAAGGTAACTGTACTATAAACACCAAAGTCAAGCTGCCTTGAAAATCCAAAGCCTACAGAGACACCAAAGCCATAGAGTTCTCAACACTGGAGCTAACAAATCCAGCCTTATACCAGAAAAATCATTTCAGTACATCTGTACTCACATACTAGAGCACTATTACTTTAAGCAAAGGTACAGTAAACATATTAACTGGCCCCAGCTCTTGGGGCCAAGTAGTATCTGTGCCCCAAAACCGGACCTCGTGTGATGTAAGAGTGGTTGCTGGTAGATTGTTATCAGTAACTAGGCTAGCACAATACATACTTAAAGCTTCTATTGCTTTAATGTGAATATTACAAACTAGAGATGGATGAGTCTCTTGTACCATATTTCTGCACACTGCAGGAGACCTAGCCTCATAAATCACACCCAGTGAGCTCCTGAGGTGTTTAAGCAAGCAAATTGAAGAGGAGCAGTTTTTCCTTACCTCCTAGGCACTAGCCGTCAGCAAAAGCCCTTCTGTAGTTAGCTTTCCTTGGTAGCCTGTGCCAGGAAATGAGTCGGGTAATTTGAGCCTACTCTAGTGGCTGTCATGAGCTGTGGTGTGGATTTCCTCCACTAAAAGCATGTGATGAACCTGATCTACGGGCAGGAATAATGGCTCTGTGGCAGATGGGGATGTCTTTGGGGCTTACGCAGGTGCATCCGCACAGGCATTTGTCTGGCAAGGATAAAATGTGAATCCACAGTTCCTCTGTGCAAGGTGGCAGCTGCTCAAAATAACGCCAGTGGATAGCAGTAACACGATGCTGTGTGGCTTGGTGTCTTCCGTAACAGGATTCACGATAAGATAGGTGGCTATCAGTCCCCAAAGCCATAATAGAAATCCCCATGGGGTCTAATGAGCAATCCTCTTTCAGTCACATTACAGTTGTAATGTTGTATATGGATTTAGCCTTTTAATTACCAGTTGGGAATAAAGCTTTAATCCAGTGTTCATGTTCCTCAAAAGAAACTGCTTTTGAAGTGACAGAAATCCAAATTGTTGGGCTGAGAAAGTTACTTTAATCCTTGAGCATTTATACTACATTTTTTCAACAAGGAAAAAAAAGAAAAAAGAAAAAAGATTAAAATAAAGCACTTTAAAAAAAAAATAACAAGATGGCAGAGTATTAACTCCTTCCCATTTGTGAAGCTATTGATCAAAAATGGTAAGGTGCCAGTAAAAAGTCAATCCATTCCTTCCTGGCAAAAGCTGTCTGCAGCATCTTGAAAAACAGTGAATTCTTATCTTTGCACCTGGGACCATGCAGGATGGGAACTAAATGCAGTTGTCAAGCTAAGTGCTTCATTCTCCTTGCTTTACTCAGTCCCCCATGCACCCTCTCTTCTGGAAGAGCAGTTGGGTATTTCCCACCAAATCCATTCAGCAACTACCTAGATAATTTCCTGCTTTGCTGTCAGTTTAGCTGGGGAAAACATTAGGTCAACAGAGGCAGATCTTGATCATATTCAATGCTTATTTACTAGACTCTGAAGTAATTAGCTGCACAAAACACAGGAGCATGTAATCTTCTGACCCAAAGCAAGATTTTCTGCCTCACCTCCTTGAAATTCTTTCTAAGGGCTGGCCTGCACCTGCAGCTCAAGTCTCTTGTTCCTGGAATGCCAAGAAGAAGCAGGCCTGGAGCAGGTAAACATAATCAGGGATGGTGCTCAAACATCAGGTGATGCACCAAGAAGCCTGAAGAATGGGCTAAATGGTGTGGCAGTTGTCATGCAAAAGGTGACAAGAACCTGCTAGAGGTGGACCCTGAAGAAGATGAGTTTGAACCTATGGAGGTTGACTGACCTCCAACATATGTGTCAGGGCCCACAAGAGAGGTATTAGGACAGCAGGTCTGCACATGTCCCCAGACATCAATAAAAGAACAGTGGAGTTTCAAGTGTTCCTTGAATCATTCTTCCCAACCCTACACTCTCCCCATCCCTAGCCCTGGAACCTCCAGAGGTGGTTAGTCTTCTGCACAAGTGCTGTCTGGCAGTCCTGAGGGGAGGAGAGGGTCTGGCTTCCCTGGGACTATTGCATGGGAATGAGAGCACAAGCCTGTCCGAGGGCCACCAACGCCATTGGGGACCTAGAGGTAGGTTTTATGCAGTCTGAGACCAAGAAGCCTCATGGGGAATTGCTGCCTTCAGCTACCAAATGCGTGGCTGAAGATGGACTCAGATCCCCTCACCACCCCACAATATGCACAAGAATAACTCCAGCTCAATCAAAGAAGCTATGTAGGAATGAAAGACAAAAAGAAGAAAAGGGCACAATAAGCTCTCTCCACTATATATTCATGGCTGCAAGCCTCAAAAGCACCCCCACCTCCAGCATACACAGCCTTCCTAAGCTCCTGAACTGACAAATACAGAATTAGCACTAATGCTGCAATGAGACAGGCATACAATTCTTGATGATTTTTAAAATTCAGTTTAAAGTATAATCATCAGCTTTGGGCCCTCCAAGGAACAGGGAGGGAAGAAAGGGGAGAGCCTGGCTTTGAGAAACATCCTTTACTCTTGGTCCATATCTGAAAGCCACTCCTTGCAACCATGACGCCCAGGAACGTGTTGTTCTTGAGAATGAACAAACATTGAAGGCTCGTTTCTGAGAAATCGCCATTTTTCACGCTGGCCACATCAGCACGTCAAGCAGGCCATGTGCATCTGGGAGGACAGCTGATTGACATTTCTGACAGGAGATCTTATGCAGCTCCCCAGACTTGGCACATCAGAATTCTTCAGTTACGCAAAACCTCATTTCTCGTAACAGCATCTGACACCGTACAAAGCTAAATTGGTTCTGTACACATTTGCTTACCTCTCTTTCATCATGATTGTTCAATCCGTATGAAATCAGAACAGGAAGGAAGAAATGCCATGGAGATGAAAAGGAGAAGGAAACCCATTCCACAGCATGATAACCCACTTCAGTATTCAATATAGAAAAGAAATTGCTACCCACCAAGAGCAGATGTTCCTTACAGTTCATAAGCACCCATCAAACGCTAAGTCCCTGGTCATACATACACTTCCTTACTGCTTTGATCTCTAATGCTACCCATGTGAGTAATCTCAGTTACTTATAACACAACTTATAAACAAGCACCTGTTGTCATTTGAATCAGAGCAGCATATATAGATTCCAGGTAGGGACTGGGGCTCAGATCTGCTAAAGTACATATAAGACACTTGCACGCACACAGAAAAAGAGACTGACTTCCAAGAGCTATGAGCTATAGGTTTTTTCCTTCAGTTCCCATAGCAAAATGGACTTCATCTCATATGTCACAGGCTCATCCACCCTAAACAAGTTCTGAGGACCTCATCTCCAATGTTACTTGAAGTAGTAACATTCAGTTACTACTAATATACAGTAAACTGAAAGGCCTTAAAAATGCCTTTGAGACCCTGTATATGATTTCCCAAAGAGCCTAGTTCACACACATCCTACTGTGATATCTGGCTGTGGCAGATATCACTTTTTGGTTTCAAACTACTAATTACTAGTTACTTACAACTTACAATTAGTAGTTACAAACTACTAATTACTAGTTATTGCTAATTACTAATGCCTATTTGAAAACAAATCTCAATTTCAATCAGACTGGGTATAACATAGCAGATCAGTGTACCAGTCACTGTGTGCTTCATGACTGAATGAGTACTCATTTAATAAGGCAACAAAATAGCTTGAGTTTTTGCAACTGCTCAGCAGTACCACTACCCCTGGGAAGGCCAAAGGATTGAAAATGCAGCAGCTCCTAATATCTGGTCGTGTCTAAATGAGAGCTGAGCTCCCAGATGGCCAGGCCCTGTTAGGACCACCAAATTTATCTTGAATTCTGACCCAGATTATACAAGGAAAGCTGAACTGCATTAAGCTAAACATATGTATTTCATAGACTTGTGCTTTATACATTTTTTTTCTACAGCAGAAGAAGCCTCTTCTATTACTAATACAGTTTCCAAAGCCAGCTTTTAAGGAATGAGAATTTGGACAAAGAAAGCACGTTTCAAGCCGTTCACCATATGCAACCTGTCATCAAAAGTGATGGATTAACCAGGACATGCATTTCTTTGACAGCATAGCTTGAAGGGCTTGGTGAGCCCAAGTTCTTTTCCCCTCAATCATGATGGCCTCCATGAGAGATTTCTTTTTTCTCCCCTCAGCCACATTTACAACATGCCTCGAAAACTCTACTGCAACTTCCGTGCACCCAATGAATTGCTGTTGTCCTCTCAGTCCAAAATCCATCTACTCCTAATGGCCAAACTGATTGTACCACCCACCTAAATGAAGCAGATCATTCATATGGATTTGATGGTAGCAATACAACACTTTTCTGCCTTAAAGGATATGGTAGAAGGACTGTCATTTTTAAGGCTATACTTATAAATACATCCCATGTTGGAAAGCTTTCCTGCTGCTGGACAGCAAGTAAGTTTAAGACATAATTAGCTGTCTGAGGCCATTCATTATTTTAATGAGTCTGCTGAAGAGCACTCTTCCTTGATAAAAGGCATATGGAAGGCAGTAGTCCTCATTATCTCCCTAACAGAAGCAAACTGCAAAAAGAGGAAAAGAAAAAATCCTTGCACAAAAACCAGAGAGAAGATGTAGACTGCCTCTGATGTCACGTTTTAATCCTGTGAAGACAGAGGCAATGGTAATGTTGCCATTTTCCCAGCGATGACAGATGGTGGAGACTCCTCTCACTGCAATGTTAGAGATGGCATACTATCTGAAGGAACAGCCTTTGACAATCTCCATCCATTTGCAAAAGTCGTCTTCAGAGAAGAGAAAGTTAGAACAATGAGCACACAGGCTCACTGTCAGCAGCAGAATTAATTGCCTTTAGTAAGGCTGACTCCCTCCTCTTTGCTCTTGCTCTGCGTCAAAGACACATGTCAAGCTTTCTCCTCTGAAAGCACTTTTGCAAAGAGATGAGGGAATTGCTCTTAGCTAGGCCAGAACAAGCAGCAGGTCTTTAGGGAAAAGGAGCCTAAAGCACAGCCAAGCACAATGCAGGGCACAGCGGCACCACTCACCACACCCAACTGCTTAGCAAGGCTCTTGCTGAGCATCTGTCACCCAAAAAGTAGGGTAGGCAAAGCTCTGCCAAAAGATAACAGAAGTGCTGGCTGTAACTTCAGATCCCCTGTGCAGAAGAGGAGGAGATAAGGCAGGCTGTGAGAAACATACTTGGGAAGATACAGAAAAGAGGGAGTTGAGGGAGGAAAAACAAAGATGTATGCACACAGCAGCATGAACAGATTCAAAGAGCTACAAGAGTACAGCACAGGGGATCTGGAGTTACATAGGCACCAGGAATCTGTGAACATGCAACATTTAAACAAGTGGACTCTGTGTGGACTTCTGAAGTTTAACACCTCTAACCTTAGAATACCCTCGGACATCTGGCCAAAGGATTGGAGAGATTACTGAGCTACACAAAACTCAGCAGCAGCACATATAAATGCAGCAGAACTAGTCTGTTTGTAACCAAGATAAATATAGGCCATCCTCCCCATATCACCCATGATGGTAGAATCCCTTCAATAGCACTCCAAGGTGATCTTAAATGATCTGGCAGCCAAGAAGGGTCTCTCAATCTTGCCTAGTGTGCTCCCAAACGTTGTATGCTGCATCCTAGACAAAGCAGCTGGGAAGAAGCCCAGGGGTAAGGGCTGAAGAAGGCCCTTGAGTTGGTTGCAGCTGCAATGAAAGAAATTAATAAGCCAAAATTAATAAGCTTATATGCCTGTTTTGTTTGCAGCAGATCTGCAGTGGGACTCAACCCAAGAAAGTCCTCCAAATGGCTGCCAGTGTGCTCACGGTAATTGTGCCAGACTGATTACTGGCTTGAAAGGTTACCTAAGCAAGAGTAGTTCTGACTGGGAGCACAAAAAGAACATGTTACAGAGGTCATAGAAGCACTAAACCTATTATCTCACTATGTAATAAACATCATCCAAAGCAAAGAGATTATAATGCATAAGAAGAGCAGAAAATCCTGATGTGCCAAGTTATTTTCAGCTAATCTGCATTAATACGGTAAACCAGCGCATTAGCACATAGGATTAAAGAGGAACCCCAAAGCCAGGCAGTTGGAAATGTTTTGTTTCAAGAGCAAAGATGATTGTTTCCAGCATTAGAACAACAAACATTGCACTCCTACAATCACCTAAAATAGCTCAGATACTCTTCTCAGTTGACTAAAGCAGGATAAGCACAGAAAATAACTATATGAACCATCTAGACAAAGACGCATGCAAATAAACTCCTTTATAGTCCCAGCCTCTCTTGTTTAGTCCAAAAGCTCCCATGATGTCAACATATCTTGCTTGATGCCCTGCCCCTAGCCATGCCTTTCCCTAGCGCATTTTGGCAGCCAAACCACTGGGAAAATACAGGGAATGGACACAGTGAAGCTGGATTAGGAATCAGCAAGGCTGTTTTCCCTGTTTCCACTCTTAAACCACAGAAGTCAGGTATTGAAGTGCCAGAGCACTGCAGAGGGCCCTTTTCTCAGCTTGCAAGCTATGCACAAAGGTACCAAAGTATAGCAGAAAGCATTCAACAGACCTCCTGCTGCTGACATCTACCCAACGATACAGTACCTCCAGCAGCAACCTCAGGCAAGAACAGGAAAGTGAATAGCCAAGAATACCCTAGGTAGTGACCATGGATCCAACCCTTCCTCCTGCAATTCCCACATGAAATTTAGGTTCTGTAAAATAAAAAACAAGAACTACAATATTTGTTATGCAAAAAAGATTAACAGAATATGACAGGTCTGACGAGAATGGTCTGGCTGCATGAAGCTAGGAAAATTTACCTAATTAATTTACAGTTTCAGCATTCAAGTGTGCTATTTTGATTTGACTCCCATTAGGCATTTAGACAGCTTGATAACATCAGTATCTGTTCATCCATCTTCCCTAAGTATAGGAAGAACTGAAACTATTCTTGCTATAAAGATAGAAAACAATCCTATCACAGACAATTTTACACTCACACCCTAATGATTGCAGCCTGAGTTTATGAACCAGCTCTGGGCTTTATAATCATTGCCTGGATTCATCTGTTAATGCTTAGAGTTTGTACTCCTGGAAGCATAGATCCCTTTCTGCTCTTTTGGACTCACCTGCTTCTATGTAAGCTTACAGTATTCATTTTTTATGCTGCCTCAAGGGGATGCGCATGATGTCAAGAAGTCTGCTCTTTGATGGTTATTCAATAGGCACTCAGGTCAATAGCCAATATATTATTTCGTTCAGCCTGATATACAAAGGAAATACCATTTATACTACGCATATATTAAGCAGATGTTCCTTTTAATTAATCAAGATATACAGCCTGGCCATAACTCCTATTCCACATGTGACAATAAATAACTGGTGAAACTGCAAGCTGGAAGGGAGTTCTGATACAGATGAGGACCACTTCAATGCTCCTGAATCACATGCTAAATAAAATCTAAAAGTGAGGACACATGCAAAATTGCAATGTAAAGTCTCCTGAGTCTTCAAAAATCCCTTGTGGAGTATTCATTCCAGTAAGCAAATGAAGTGCTATTGATTGGGCTGGTTTGAGTTTTGTTTTCTTCATGGGACTGTGTCAAACTTTTCTTCCCCCAAAGGAATGCTGAAGCTGTTCAAAACATCTGGGAGGATTTTATTATCAGAATAGTCCTGTGGCAAGAGGACCTGAAATAAATCAGCTCCTTTCCCCGCCCTCGCTTCTTTTGACCCCTTTGTACAGCACAGTCTGGAATAGCAAAAAAGATCACCAGCAGATAAAGACAGAGAATAAAATGGGTTTCTCCCATTAAAAAAAAAAAAAGAAAAAAAAGAAAAAAAAGTAAAAAGAACAGAAGAAATCAGTAAAAATTCCTTCAAGGCTCAATGTGGCATAAGGCATGACCCTCATGACCCTCTGAGAAGGTAAATGGATAGACAGGTACAGTTGGCATCCACCATGTGGGAAAAATGTCATTCCCCTGCAATTAGATGGGATCTCAGGGCCATGCAGAGCCTTTGATGCTATTTTTCTTTGCTGAAATAAACGTGTTTGTCTACAGGGATATGCAAGAAAGGGGAACAAGGAGATCTCTGAATGCAGCTTTTGTGGCATTCTGCCTAATGATTCACCTGTCTATTAGTCACCCAATTTCACAGTTCATAAACTTTAAAGGTTTCAGTTATGAAAAGGTCCAGTGGTCCTAGGATAAGAAAGTACTCGTCTTCTGTAAAGAACAAGAAAATGGGTTTATGTGATGCTGCTCTAAGCTGGTTTTAATTTTCAAATACAGGTATACGCGAGAAGAGAGTAAACCTGTTAAAGAAACCCCATCAGCCCAAACACTCTGTCACCCAAAACGGAGAGATGCCTGCCTGCATCAACTTGCTTGCTAAGAGACCAAATGTGTCCATTTTCATACACTTTCATGACAAAGTTGTATTTTCTGACAAATAAGAGCTATATTGCTATACTGCAGTCTGAGCACCAGACCCAATGCAAAGCTGGATATTTGTGTCACCACTCCCATTGCTATTGAAGTTTTTCCTTCACTGGAAAATGATTAAATCTGTCCTCATACTGTTTATGTTTATAGTTACAGGATTTGAGCTGCACGTTAAAAGCTCTGTTGCAAGATCAATGCACAATTAAATCCTAACATTTTTAAAGACCGTGGTTGCATGTCACAGATGAGGTGCCCATAGCATGAGTCTTTCTATACACAGAGAACATAAAAACAGTCACAACAGGAGCTCATCAAGTTCACTACTCCAATTTCTCAGGAGGATTACTGCTCTTCTGTAATCATTGCTTTATGCAAGCAATGACTTAAACAGGAAGAGTTAAAAGAAATTTTATTCCAGAAATGCTTTTTAAACCCTGCTAACAATTCACAGATAATTTCCCTGGGAACATGAACAAAATTACTTTGAGAATGCAAAAATCGGCTCACAAATGCCAATGGTACAGTAATGGATACATGCTGGAATTTGCCCTATAGGCAGAAATTCATTTGCCATCACCCCTCAAGCAAAAGCCTGAGTAAGCAGATGGATTACTGAGGTAAAGGTCAACATCTGTGTTCCACTTTGGGACAAACAGGGATAAAAATGAATGCCCAGATGTCCCCAGACATTTTAGGGATATTCCTACCTTCAGTCTCATATCAGCTGCCATGACTAGGGCTAGAAAATACCTGCTCCTGGTTTGCCACCAGGCAACATGTGGCTGGGTGCCAAAAGGCGCCAGAAGATCTTTAGCTCACGAAGGGAGAACAGTCAGGGATTCTGCTCTGTAAAAGGCGGAGAAAGGCAGGAAGTGTTAAAACCTGTGATGGTAAGGCATAGGCCCAGCTGGAAAGAAAGAATTTGGAGTCTGAAGGAAATCAGTTGTACTGAGGATCACAAAAAAGAAGCTGTGCAGTAAAAGAGACAAGAATTATCTCTTGAATTGATCAGAATAGCAGAGGCCTGAAGTATTTAAGAAAACAAGTGAGGGCAAGTGAGCTCCTACAAAGCTCAATTTCCAGCACCATCTTTCCTGCTGACCAGGAACTCATGCCCTGAGTATTTTTTCAATACTTGAAAGCCCGAGAGTAGGAATATAACAGAAATATATTTCAAAAGGATACCTGATGCACTGTTAGTGTTTGGTCCCCAGACCTACAGCCTTCAAAAGAGACTGCCCAAGTGTCGTGGTTTAAGCCCAGCTGGCAACCCAGAACCACGCAGCCACTTATTCACTCCTCCCCTTCATCCCCCCACTCCTGGAGGGATGGGGAGGAGAATCGAAAGAATGAAAGTCCCACGGGTTGAGATAAGAACAGTTTAGTAACTAAAGTGTAACACAAACCACTACTGCTATCACCAATAATAATAATGATAAGGGAAATAACAAGGGAAGAGAATACAACCGCTCACCACCCGGCAACCAATACCCAGCCCGACCAGAGCAGTGATCTAGCCCTTCCAGGTAACTGCCCCCAGTTTACATACTGGGCATGACGTGCCGTGGTATGGAATACGTCTTTGGCTAGTTTGGGTCAGGTGTCCTGTCTCTGCTTCCTCCCGGTTTCCCTTCCTCCCTAGCAGAGCATGAGACTCAGAAAGTCCTTGCTCAGACTAAACATTGCTAAGCCACAACAGAAAACATTGGTGTTATCAGCGCTGTTCTCAAGCTGAGAGTCAAAAACACAGCACTGCACCAGCTACTAAGGAGGAGAAAAATGACTGCTACTGCTGAAACCAGGACACCAAGTTTGGGAATATGCCAGAAACCAAAGTTCTCCATGGATGAACCGTGCATAAGCAAATGGTGATCCACAGATTGTCAGGCTTTTTGATCCCAATACTTTGAGGTATTGCAGTGGCATTTTAGAGATGCAAGGCCAGCATTTGGAAGGGAGGGTGAAATGAGATTTCTTCTTTCTTTCTTTGGTAATGAATGATGAATATGCTTTGCTGACTACTGCTCAGGAAAAGAATAATTGCCATTTAAAGGCTTAGTCAAAATGTAGGCTTCAAAACAGCCAGCCTGATTTTAAAAACAGCCAACCATTTAGCATGACAGACAAGTCCCATTTTTCTAAATTAAGCATGTTAGGTTGGATTCATAAAGCACTATTTTGACTTTTGAGAAACATTGGAAATCTGATGGGGCTATATTTCCAGTCCACCAATAGCTGCTGAGTTCTAATCATCTTCATAGATGGGCTAAGTCATTTAGCACTGCAATGGAAAACAAATCTTTTCCAAGTTGAGCCCTCAAAGGTTAAAGGAGATGCAACATTTCAGAAATGTCGAAAACGATTTCTTGAAAACACATGCAAAAATATCAAAATAGATGCCATTTCCGAGAAGAAAATAAACTACAGGAAAGAATGCAAATTGACAAGTGTCATTATTCTTTCCTTGACCAGTCCTTGGTATCTCTCAATTGTCCTACTTTATTTTTTTTAAAGGGAGGTTGCCATAGTGATATTACAGAACCTGCAAAACTGTCCCAGCTATTCATCATCAGAGAATAAAATATATTATGAAATGGGTTTTAATATATTATAAATTATACATACTGCAATACCAAATTCTATTATAAAACAGGCTTTAAATAACATATTGTGGAGCTAGAGTAGCTGTCCGACGGTTCAGGTGGAAGATTGCTTTGTATTATAAAGTCTGATTTTTCAGTCTTGCTAATGGCCCCGAGAAGGAGTCATCCACTATGAAATTTTATCTACAGGCTTTTATTCATGCCTCGATACTTCTGAGCAGCTGGGACTGGAGGGAGGTATGGGGTTAGATTCAATGCCTTTGCCTGGGCACCCAGTGTCATTCAAGATGCTGCAGCAGAGCTCAGGCTTTCATGTGAGGACAACAGGGGCAACAAAGGTGCTATGGGAGAACTTGGCTTTTATGGACAGCAGGCAGAGGCCAGAAGTGATGCCCCAGGGCATATTTAACGTCATTAGGTGCCTATTTTAGCCCAAATTGAGCCAAGGAAATGTATTTTACTTTACTCCAGGGAAAGTGAGGTTAGAAAGAAAACAACAAGATTTGCTTTTAAAAAGCGTCTTGCCATAGCATCTTTTTCCTGTGTTTAGGAGGGCAATGGGGAGTCACACAGGGAAAGAATCATGAATTTCCCACCTGAATTCTTCCTTTCGTCCCATATAACAGCACACTTAGTAACTACAAAGCCAGTTTTAATTTCTCAGGATTAGAGAGAGCCTTTTGGAGCTAAAGCTTGATAAAGAAGGTCTCGTCAGTTCTAGCTCCCAGCCACAAACCACCCAATCCTAAAGTACTGGGACACTTCTCTATGCACTAAAAGCAGGAGCTTTCTGCATTGCCTTGGAGACAGCTGGTGTTGCACCCCAGTGCTACAGTCTGTTGGGACTATTAATTCTTCCAAGGTAGTTTTATTCCTACAAGGCATAAAAGAAAAGCAAAGAGGTATACTAGGAAAAAAGCTCCCCTAAGTCCTAAGAGGGACTGTGGTCACTGGTGTAGAGATTCTTGCAACAGCAACAAAGATCCTAGCTTGCACATTGGTGATAAATGGCTTGCTGAGCATAATTTGCACACAATTTGCACGGCACGCTGAGGCACATAGGATGGAAAGCACACATCAGTTGCAAAGCAGACACTGCTGCCTTACAGACACAGGCTGTGAGTTCTGGTGGATACAATTCCTGTTGCCCTTTAGAGCAAGGCTATAAAGCCAGCACCTCAGCACTACCACAGAGCAAGTAATCCAATAAATAACAATCATTCTTAACAACAAATAGTTTCCTTTGTTGAGCACTAACTTTGAAGTGCTTAGCCAATTTTATACCCACTTTACATTAATATTTTGAGCTTAAAATCACTGCTTGCAAGATTGGGTTGTTGAAGTACAAACACTCGCACAATCCCAGGGAAAGCTAACAGGAACTCAAGTGTCTTATCGGTTTTGCACCAGCTCCAAGGTGTTTTTATTAACAGCCAACTCTTCTGGGTGCTCCTTAGCAGCTGGATGACTAGTGGCCTGCCTAACACATATTTAAGTGCCTCATACTGAAGGATTTATGATGTTCTTCAACATGCTGTGTCAAATGCAGTTTTCCTGACTGCACTTCAGGACTGTAGCTTTGAAGCCAGCAACCAATAAGGACAAGAACCTAAATGGACCATGTCTCTTAGCAAGCACGTCACAATCATGACTATTATTATCTGTCACCCTGAGACATCAAGGACTGTGGGCTTCACTAGAGCCAAGTGTGACTTCTTTTCTCCACAGGAATTCAATGTCTTACATATAGAGGGCTCACATTACTCTAGAATTACACCAGAGCTCTGCATAAATCTCTGTGGCATTTACTGTTTTTCCAAGCAGTAGACGTGGTGCTTTTCCCCCCCCACCCCCAACTTGCTAGTGGAGCAATGCATTTCATTAATCAGGCTTTTATTCATGCCATCTCAAAATGTCAGAACCAGTAGCCTGAAATAGTTTCCCCGTTTTAACAAT
Organism: Coracopsis vasa; assembly: GCA_026283785.1. Lineage (NCBI taxonomy): Eukaryota > Metazoa > Chordata > Aves > Psittaciformes > Psittacidae > Coracopsis > Coracopsis vasa. The sequence goes on from JANHGB010048452.1 coordinate 13,349, forward strand.
GAGGTTTTCCTGCTCATGAGCATCAAGCAGGGCTGAAACCTCAAAAAATAAACATTATGCTTATAGGTCCCTTAAGTGTGGTAAATTCTCCATCTATCTTGCAGCTGCCAAGCAGGAGAATTGCGCACAGTCCTCCGTTTGCTGCTACAGATACACCAATTCAGATCTAAGCTCTGCCAGCTTTGTCCTTAGTTTTAATCACATACCTCGTGCACATGACACACAGGAGCCCTGACATTGTTTGGGCTCATCCTCAGTCTCTTCAAGAGTATGTATTTTTCTTGTGTGATCTGTAGGTTTTTTATGTCCGTAACAGAAACCTATCCTAAATAAACTATCAGCCTGAGGCTTTTTTGCTCTTACACCATTCAAGAGTTCAAACAGGCAACAACTTCCCATTCAGAAGATCACAACAGAGCCAACAGAGTCAATTTGCTTTGCTTTCTTGCCCTGTCTCAGAAGAAAAACTCATAGTTGCTTAGACTAAGTGGCATTGCAGGTCAGCATTTGTTGCTTGAAGAGATGTACGTAAAGATACAGACTTTATAGGAAGCTTAGTCTACTTCGGGATAGACAAAACACCAAAAGATTTCTCCCTAAACTAGAATACAGTTTAGCCTATTATGATCTTGTCATTCTGACCCTCTTTGTGCACTGCCTTCACCAGCATTACTGGGACCTCGATCTGCAAGTGGCACCTGATCAAAGTAACAAATATTGGCACTTCTGGTTGATGCCCAATTTCAAAAGCAAATTGCTAATTCATAGAGGAACTAGGAATTACAGCATCCTTAAATACAAATGCCAATTCAGAGGCATTCAAAAACTTAGGGGCACCTATGATAAGGATCAGGCTTCTCTTTGGTGTGCTGAGGCAGGCATCAGAAAACCATGAGTTAACATAGAAAACTCAGGCTTGTTTTCAGCAGCACTATCCAATGCAGGGATAAATTGAGCCATAATTTTCCTCTGGTTCTCTTCAGCTAAACTAAAAATCCCATTTGCATTGACTCGCAAGTCTTCTGGAGCATAAGGAAAAATAGACAAAGATGAATCAGCATTTTTTTATCGACAAGTGTCTCTGACACCAAAGAAACAGAACATGAACTTGAATCAACGCATATCAGATAAACCTTCAGTGGTGGACGCTGACTGTATAGGACGAGCTGCTCAACATGTTGGCTTGATCATCGCTTCATACACGCCTAATAAATCCCCATGAATCTGCTGATACTTAAATTTAAGCAAGCATCATTTAAATTGCAAACCGACTCTAGTCAAGCATGCACCTTTGAAAAACCTGAGAAATTTAGCCAAAAGAGATAAGCGATGAAACCAGCAGTAATTTATGGAGATGTAAGGGTGACAAGTCTTCCAAAAGAATGTCTTGATTATATTTCAACACTCTGAGGCATGTGGGAACGGAGCCATATATTTTTCAAGGCAAAGAGAGAAAGCATAGGGAGGGGGAAGAAAAAAAGGATCATTAACATGTGCTGCTTGGCTTACGGCTGTCATCTCATCCGACTACACAAAAGGGGGCAGCCTGGGGAGGAAGCTTGTGCTGTCTCAGGCTGTCACCCAGTGCTGTCATGAGATGGCAGGATGCAGCCTGACCACCTCCAGCACATTTAAGCTTGCAGGTCAGTGGTAGTCACCTCCTTTGCAAGTTGTGCGATTACAGACAAACACCAGAAGAAATGATCCTGCAGAGCCATGCATTACCCTATGAAGAAGCCTAATAGCTCTTGCAGTCAGCAAGGTACTTGCTGTGGGTGATGAAGCATGTGGCTTTGCATGTATTGCCCACTGTATCTTCACTGCTTACTGAAGCTAGAGAAAGCATCTGAATAATCGTTGCCTGTTCAGAAATACACCACAGAGCGTGGAGATCGTAGTGAATGATGTCAAATGGTGGTGATCAGGTGTGATATGGTCCCACAATACTGATACACGGGAAGAAAAATGTGGTTTACACCAAGCTGCCATGCTTTGGGCACACTGCCCCTCACTGTGCTGAAGATATTTGATGCAGAAAGGCCATTTTCACATTGCCAGTTCCTCATTTTCAGCATCTTCGTTCAGAGCTGCAGCACCTGAACCCAGAATCCCATTACAGAGAGACTGGCATTGTACACTGTGGAAAGAAACACTACTAAAAACAACACCTCATAACGCTGCCAGAGTTACTGCAGCCATGTGTGTCCTTCCTCACCAAGGTCCGGTGCCTGAGGCAAGATCTCTGAAAGCTGTGTTCCCTCTTCTCTATTTCTTCAGATGCTGCTGGTACTCGCTCATGTCCAAAAAACTGCCACTTCTCAACAGCAATAGAGAACAGATGAGCTCCAAGCCCACATGAAAGCTTCTAAGGGTGTTGCATGGGCAGAGAGCCTGAGGAAACTGAGATCAAAATTGAACAAAACCACACCTGCAGCTATTTTTTGCATGTATTTTCAGTACCTGAATACACTGAGCAGCCTCACCAGCAAGAAGTCTGTGTATTTTTTGGAGCAGATGCAGCCAGTGGTGCAGCATCTGGCTTCATCAAGACCCAGAAACAAGAGCTAACATGAGCGAACACACAGCCTGCTCTGCTTTGCACCCTCTAAAGTGCATTACCATGGAAATGAGACTGGCTTCTCTGCAAGACTAAAAATTCCAGGAAATTATGAGTTATTGGGAAAATTTTTGTTTACCTTTTTTCTTTTTTAATGGCTGTTTTAGAAATGACACACTGTATTGGATTTGCATGCCAAGGTTTTGGTAGCAGGAGGGCTACAGGGGTGGCTCTGTGAGAAGCTGTTAGTATTTTCCCCTGTGCCTAATGCCAACCAGCTCCAAGATGGACTGGCTGCTGGCCAGGGCCAGGCAAATCTGCAATGGTGGTAGCACCTCTGGGATAACACAGTTAAGAAGGGGGAGAAGAGGGGAAACCCTGTACAGCAGCAATTGCAAACAGAGAGGGGAGTGAGAATATGTGAGAGAAATCCTCTGCAGACACCAAGGCCAGTGAGGAAGGAGAGCAGGAGGTGCTCTAGGTGCTGGAGCAGAGATTCCCCTGCACCCCATGGTTAGGCTCATGGTGAGGCACTGTTCCCCTGTAGCACATGGAGGACCCCATGCAGGAGAGGAGGATGCCCAAAGGAGGCTGTGATCCCGTGAGAAGCCCATACTGGAGCAGGTTTTCTGGCAGCACTGCACCCCATGGACGGGACCCACACTGGACCAGCTCGTGAAGAACTGCAGCCTGTGAGAAGGACTCACACTGGAGAAGTTAATGGAGGACTGCGTCCTGTGGGAGGGACCACACAGTTGAACTGGGGAAGAGTGTGAGAAGTCTTCCCCTGAGGAGGAAGGAGCAGCAAAACCAATCTGTGATGAACTGACCACAAGCCCCACTCCTCATTCTGCTCTGCTGCTGGTGGGGAGGAGATAGAGAGTTTGGGACTAAAGTTAAGCCTAGCAAAAAGGGAGCAGTGAGGGGGAAGGTGTTTTAAGATGTGGTTTTATTTCTCATTATCCTACTCCAATTTGACTGGTAATAAATGAAATTAATTTTCCCCAAGTCAGATATGGTTTGCCCGTGACTGTAATCGGTGAGTGATCTCTCCCTGTCCTTATCTCAGGCCATGAGCCTTTCAATATGTTTTCTCTTCCCTGTCCAGCTGAGAAGGGGAGTGACAAACCAGCTTTGGTGGGCACCTGGTGTCCAAACAGCGACAACCCACTACACACATGAACAATCTGTACAGATACATTCACACCTGAGAGATGCCAGCCTGTCAGCCAGGGAATAAGGTTTTTAAATCATTGTTTCCTTCTTAAAAAGAGGAGCTCCAACTGTCTTTAAATCTAAGACACATGCTAATCTTTCCAGCACAGACAATATTCTTTGTTAATCATTTACTGAATTTTCGCATTCCTATAGAATTCCATTGAAATCAAAAGGTTTTGTGAGTGAAACGTCGCTGGAATATTAAGTAACTTAGGACAGAATATACTAGATGATCAAGACTATTTTCTTAATAGATATTTCCATTCTGAAGAAGGGATTCTGAGATTTTCCATTCGACTAGTCTGGTTTAATTGGACTTGGTTGGAAAGTAGATGGAGGAAAGAAAAATCCTAGTGATGTCCAAGATACCCATTCATTCCCACTGTAATTTAAACAATCAAAACTGCATTGAAATTACAGAATTCAAACAATGACACAGAGCTTTAAAGTCAAATCGTTCATGTCCTGCTTCCATCAGTTCCTTTCACATGGGTGGCATTTTATTGTGTGAAGAAGAAGAAAAAAAATACCAAAACACAACAAAATAGAGAAAAAAGTAATATCATTTCAATTCACGTTATAACAGCTGGGCATCGCTGCTGTCAGCGCAAGGCAAACATAGCAAAGAACAGTCATTGCCTCAACATCTTTATATGCAGGACAGCTAAGGTGTCCAGAGAATGACAGGAAAGGCCACAGATACATATGCAGAAAAGCCTAGGAGAGTTTCCTGGCTCTCAGTTCAGCCCACCAGACCACGTCTCCCCAGGAAGAACGCAGAGGAAAGGAGAAGGGCACTTTCACAGAGTTCAGCTGGTACTAAAGAAAAGCCAATTTTCTTAGCGCTGGCACTTCAGTGATAGAAATAAGCAATGTGAGTTTGTCTTGCAACAGGAGTAAAGGATTTTTACCCATGTGGTAACCGAATAGCAGCAGTAGAGGTTTCCCTGATCTCATACTAATTTTCAGAGGATGCTGTATGCTCTCTGAGGGGATACCGAGGAGGGATGGCACGTGTGGCTTTCCCTCACTGTTTCTTGTCACGGGACCAAATTTCACTTGCAGTTCTAGCTTATGCTGTGAAAACAGGAGCCTCAACCCAGTAACAGAGCTCATGCAGCACACTTCAAAGCCCTTTGTCAATACGTTACTTCCTACATCAAAACTGCAAAACTGTGCCAGGACCAGCACTGTGGGAAGTGTCTCTTGTTATTTAGCAGCACGTCAGACAAGAGGTAACCTCGAAGTGCCTACACTGCAGCTCATCTTACAACTACCCCAAAAGGCACATAGTGTAAGTTCTTCTTGATGTCATTGTACACCACCAGGAGACATTCTTTAAAAGTTCAGTTTATTCATTGTGATCATAGGTAACAATTATTCAAATATCAGAGGGCAATTACTCCAATTTTTATTCATATAGTGAGGTTTTTGTTCTTTCACAGGTTTGATTGATTGATGGCTTGACTTCGCGAACAAAGATTATGGAAGGGTTTTAACCATGCACACTTGCAACAGCGAACAGGACTAAAAGGCAATGTGGGATAGGCAGGTCCGAGTGAAAAAGGGCTGCTTGGTCATACATGATGTTTCTGAACAAGAGTGGCATCTCCTGGGTCAAATTTGAGCTACCAAATGTCCTGAACCGCCTGCATGCAGGGTTGAGTCTGCGGTAATCAGTGAATGACAGTCATGGTGGGACAATTTGGCCTTTGCAATGTCCTACAATGTCACTATCAGGATTATAGCAACAGATGTGGAAGAAACATGAAGTGTTGGCTAAGTAACTCCCAAAAGAAATGATTAAAGCAATAGAACAAGTTATTTTCCCAGATCCTGCTAAGCATTCAAATTCCCAGTGTCCCATTGTTTATAGCAAAGAGCATAACAAGAAGAAAAGTGACACAAACATTAATCTATCCAGGTGACTGTGATTGGCAATGACCTGGTGAGGGACAGCCCTGAAAATGGATCTATGAAGAGACCACAAAACTAATTCCTTTCGTGATATAATCCTGAATCTAAGCTACAGTAGAAATGCTAATACATTAATCTATGTCTCTAATGTCACCATTCTAATTTAATACATTACTAGGGAGATAAATCTCTGAATACATCCTGCATAAATAGCATGCATTGTTATGATTTCCTTAATAAACCATGGAAAATTAACATAGGCATTGCTAGCAGCTTCATATCCTGATGCAAATGCAATTTATTGTTTTGTGGGATGTAATGCTATACACATATACAGGCAAGTTATGATATTACACTAATTTTTGCAGACAGCTTTGAGACAGTTGACAAACTAGAAATGTAATGTGCTGTCTGATCCTGTCGTTTCTCAATGCAGCTATTTAACATGAAGTATAGCAGGGCTGACACAGGACCAGTAAAGGACATTTTCAGCCAAAGAAGCAGGGTGGAAGATGGCAATTTGCCTTTGTGTTGATGCGACTGCAGGGTGATGAGTTTGGGAGGCAGGGGACAAGCACACAGATGTAAGTTGCTTGCTGCCTCCTGGAGAAGCACTGCTCAGCCCCTTACAGCAGAGACAGACAGAAAGTGGCAGGACACATCATGTTTCTATTGTACGCACTCACACAGTAGGTCTTTTCTCCAATCAATACACTGGTGCAGTAGGAAACAGCTGCTCATCCTAATTTTACACACAAAAAGTAGAGGCATGTTTTTGCTGGTTCCAAAACATGATGTCAAGACATCTGCTGGGCTCCTGCAGATCTGCCCCATGACTAAGTAGTCCAAAATGGCTGGACTCTCATATAAGACAATGCACCTTGAAGCAAAGGACACTGTAAGTTACAGCCTGGGCATGGGGCCAACCCATTAACAACCTGCAGTACCATTTTATTTAATCTCACAGTCATCCCAGTTTAACAGTGACAGAGAATGAAACAGGAAACATCCTGGTATTTGATGGATGGACCACCTGGTGGATAAAGAAATGGCTGGATGGTTGCACACAAAGAGTTAGTGAACAGCTCAATGTCCAGCTGGAGACCAGTGACAAGTGGTGTCCCTCAGGGATCGGTGTTGGGCACAATCCTGTTCAATATCTTTGTTGGCTACATGGACAGTGGGATGGAGTGTGCCCTCAGCAAGTTTGCCGATGGCACCAAGCTGCATGGTTTGATTGATACGCTGGAGGGAAGGAATGCCATCCAGAGGGACCTTGAAAGGCTCAAAGGAGTGTCAATGAGAACCTCATGAAGTCTAACCATGCCAAGTGCAAGGTCCTACACCTGGGTTGGAGCAATCCCAGGCACAGCTACAGGTTGGGCAGAGAAGAGA
>JANHGB010048454.1:0-33138 GCA_026283785.1 Coracopsis vasa
GGCGCCGAGCAGCGGGTACCGCCCGTCCCCGTCCCCGTCCGCAGCCTCGTTCCCCGGGCGCCCAGAGCCTGGCAGCGCAGGCAGGAACGGAAAAGCCCGGTTGAAACGAGTGCGAACGAGCAGGGCTGTGCGAAGGGAGACACCCAGAAATTGTCAGATGGGGGAGCGTCAGGACAAGGATTGTCCCTGCTCGTGGGCTTCGCCGCTGCCGGCCGAGACCCAGGAGCGCCGTGCCTCGGCCGGGGACCGGGAGCCGGGTGTACGCGCTCCCTCGCTGCTGACACCCGTTTTGCGGTGTCGAGGCTGCCACAAGGGACAAATGCGAAACCCTTCGGGAGCGCAACCACATTTGGCTTCCCCGCGCCCAGCGGTTTTTGGCCGGGATGCGCTTTCAATGCACAAGCCAGGAGCAGCGTTTACGCAGTCACCTCAGGACTGCGCAGCAAGTTTGTCCGCCCCTGCCCCTGCCTTTGCCTCTGCGGGGGTGAGGAGTCCCTGCCTGGGCTGGAACAGCCAGCACCTTGCGTTCATTTGCCGCTTAAATTTACAGACGGCAATAGGCTTAAAGGCCGGAACCTGGCAAAAAGGGGCTAACCCAGGTCTCCATCCGGTTTGAGAGGTGTAATTCAAAGTGAAATGAGCCCTAAAACTCCGCACCAAAAAGGTGCCAAATAAAACCAAATTATGTTGTTGATCAGTCCTTAGATCACAGATTCCAACTTCCAAATATACAGTAGACAAAGAGATTAAAAGTACATTACTCATTTTATTTTAAAGTTGGTAATTAGTGAAGGCATACTGGCATGTGGCAGAAGTGAGACACATCACTGTGTGGGTGAGGAGAGGGAAAGTACAAACGTTTCACTGCTATTCATTTCGGGTGATGAGACTAATTATTTTGTACTCTGCTGTCTATCAGTTACGGGCAGCACCACCAGCTCACGTCAATGAAATCACGATCCCAACCTGTTTGAGTGCATTCGCACAACACGCAAGTGCCGAGTTCCACTGAGGCCAGTGGATGTTCATTGACAGCAACAGCTTTGGCTTGACCAATAGATCTGGTATTTCAGCCGCTCCTGAGGGATACTCTTCCTTCTGTGTGTTTTGATACCTGATTTTGTCTCTTCTGTGTCTCAAATCTGCTTCAACACCTGTTGAAGCCAATGTAAAGGCAGTGGCAACTGGGTGTATTGCTTTATTTAATGTATTTTGATGTGGAATTATGCAACTATTATTTACTACTTGCTTATAGTTAGACTACTATCAAGCTAGAAGAGTGTGATTTTTTGTGTGTATAACTAGCCCTCGCAAACCATACCACAGATATCAGAGCGTAATATAAGCCCACAGCATGAATCATTCCTCTCTTGAGACGTGCATGGGAAAGGAAGAGGATACCAAGCCCTAATCAGAGACGGCCCCATCTCACCCACCATACAGCTCAGGGGCAATTTTCCTCGCGTTACATTCAGTCAGAATTTCCCCTAGTTAGGGTCAATAGAAGAGTGCAAACATGATCTTGAACTGATGCCAGCTCTGATCTGCTACTGAGTGAAAAGAAGATAACCCTAGGAGAGAAAATGGTGATGGGAAATAGAGTTACCTGCTGCTCCACAGAGGTTTCTCTCAGCTACTTTTCAATAGCTCTCCACAAATCCAGACCTGTGTTTAGTGTCAGATCTCAAGTCTACTCTCCACAACTTACCACTGCCAGGAAAGGAAAGGCACAACTAAAATACCAAGCAGTGCTACTGTAGTTTCTACCACTACATGTGTTCAGGACAGCATTACAGCCAAGCCAGTGACAGATGCTAGTCCAGCTCAGGTACAAGAGTGTCAAAAATACTTCTTTTGGGAGCATTTAAGACTCAGATCCTCTCTCAGGTTTGAAGGAACTGAGCACAAGGTGATGCTATGCACCTTGAACTTACCTCTGCCTGTTTCCAGGGCAGCTGCTGCTGCTGCTGCTGTGGGTGTTGCTCCATGCCTCATGCAAGGCCGGACCTCATCATCCTTCCATGCCAGGGAGTTGCTGCTCCTGCCAAAGGGCTTGGGGCTCTGGTCTCTGTTCAGTCCTTCTGTGTGTATTTAAAACCCATGAGTAAGCACTTGCCAAACCCATTGGGAACTGCAGCATTTTTCCATATCTGTATGTCAGAAACATCCACAAAACCTCACTGAAAATGAGACAATATGTAATTTAATGGTACTGTAATATTTAACATGCCATCTGCATTGAATTTGTGTGAAGGAATTTTGCAGCCCAAGTGTTAGTCAGAGCTGTGATGCAGTGAAATTTCCCCCATATTTCTCCTCCCCTCGAGCAGAAAGCCTTCTCCTCAAACACTGCCTAGTTCCCCGCTGCTGACCCAAGGGCCCACGTACTTAGAGTTTTCCCTGCTTCTCCTTCTAATTGCATCTCCTTTTCAGCATTGATCATACAGACTCATATATTTTCAATCACAGCTTCCTTTTTCTAAATGAGTCCTTCTCATCACATGAACTGACCATCAGGAGGTGTCTGTAAAGCAGGAAACCCCCCAGCTTTTCCTTAGGGCCTTTCTCAATCCTGATTTAAAAGAAAATAAGATTAAAACCAAGGCATCATCTATTCCTGTAACCTTCTCTGGGCTCCAGAGGAGCTGGACAAACAGGGTCTCTCCCCCAGATTTATGTCAAAACACACTATTTCCAACGCAGAACTTGACAGCCTTCCAGAGAAAACAACACGGCAGGACTGAAACACAGTTAGGAATGAGAGCAGGGAAAAATGATACCCAGCCTAGATAAAACCATAAGAATTGTCAGTCAGCAGGAGAGCTGGGACTCAAACATTTTTGGCAGGATACCCAAGGAGTCGAGTGTGGGGCATGGGGGCAGACGTCGTGAGTTGTTTCCACAACTCCACACAGGAGCACAAACTTCTTGCTGCGGTTTTCCTCCTCCAGACAGTGCTTGGAGATCCTCAGCTAAAAAGCTCTAAGTGCATCACATAAAATGTTTTTATTAGTCTATCAGGTGCATGATTACGAGATCTCATTTTATAGCTACAAATAGCCAATAATTACCTTAGCATCCCATTAGCCCTAGTCTTCAGCCAGATTGTTTGCTCAGGAATTCGCCCATACAAAAAGCAGGCCAATACCCCAACTTGCAGAAAGCAGTTTGGCACGTTGCATTCAAGTCCATAAACTTCCAGTGTAGAGGTGGCTTAATTAGCAAGCTATCCAGTTAATTTTTCATGGTGAGTACCATGGCTGCTAATCTGTGGTTGGAAGCAGCAGCTGCAGGGTGAGCTCAGAGGATGCCCCTTTGGCTCAGTGGATGCTATAGCAGGTCAGCGCTTGCCCACCCACCCCACTCCTGCCCACCCCGTTATGCTCACCTCCTTCCCATTTTTCCAGCCCCACTGTAGGGCAGCAGGGAGCTGTGTTCTCCCCATGCCTCTTCTGCTCACAGGTATTTTGTACAGGAGGAGCATTGCTGGCATGCAACAGATACTCCAGTGTTCACGCTGCCCAAGTGCAGTGTGGCCTGGAGCTTAAGTGGCCGCAGTGGGTCCTGGGCCAGTACTGTCCTGCCATAGTGCCAGGAGCTGGTGGAAGGCTGCGGGGAATGCTGGGGAGCAGCACCACTGCAGGGCAAACAAGGGGAGCACTGAGGCAGCCTGGAAAGGAGAAGAGAAGAAAAAACCAAGAGGAAAAAGGAGAAAAGAGCAGAGAAAGGAGGTGGTGAAAGAAACAAAGAGGCAGAACAAGGGGAAATGAATAAAGAGCAGAAAACAGGGAAGAGAACAGAGGAAGCAAACTAATGGAGTTAAAATCCATCATCGGATTAACAGGGAGAGGGAGAGCAGTTCCTGCCGGCTCGGCTTGGGAGGTGCTCAGCCGCAGAAGGGGTGCAGGCGTGCTGCTTGGGGGCTGCTCCAGCAGCAGCCTCTGCGGGGGGGTCGGTGTTGCCGGCTGTGGGAGGAAAGCCCCTGCATCTTCAGAGTTAATAAAAGGAAGCTTTCAGCCTTCAGCAGGCTGACTAAATTAGGCTGAATATAAAGGTGCTGTATTATTTCTCAATACAGCAGCGGTATGAAAGGAGGCAATGGGTTTCTTTTGAAGCAGCTGCTGTGTAATCCAGGGCTTTCAGGTGTACTTCAACCAAACGCTCTCGTAGTTTCAGCAGGTTAACTTCATTAAGGGCTCCATCTATCTCTTTAATGTTCACTGAAATCCCACTGGGTGGGTACACTAGGCAGAAACAACCCCCACAAGGTGATTGCATGCTCTTGTTTGGCACAGTGAATGGACCTGGAAGGGGAAATGGAGGAGGGGATGGGGGTCATACAGTGACCCAGGCTGGAGAGGACAGATCCTCAGTGGCTGTAACATGCCCATGGGCCTGGCCTTTTGCTAACAGCAGCAGAAGTCACTGCAGCAAAACCCCCAGCCCGCAGGAGCCACCCCTCCCAACCCCATCTCTGCCAATAACCTGCTTTGTTCCTGCTTCTCTTTAGAATTCTCCTTCTCCATGCAGCCACTGGTGCTGGCCCCCAGCTTGCAAGGAAAGCGCTGATCTCCCACAGCTTCTCACCTGCAAAGAGGAGTCCACAGAGCTGTAAAGGCCATCTGTCCTTCCAACAGACCCTGGCAATTCTGGTGGCTTTGCTATGGAGGGCTTTGAACTGGGCTTGAGTTTCTTACCCCACTGCAACTGTGAGATGCAGTTAAGGCTCTTGAAAAATCAAACGACCTCTTGCTAGCATAAAATGACCCAAGCTCTGCATGTTCATCTGTTAAAAGCACCAGTAATGGACCACTGACCATGGTCTCTGCAGTTCCCTACTCAACAGAGGAGCGTCTGGTCAGCTGCATGCTGGAGAAGCTCCAGTTGGACCTCACTCCAGGTAGGCGCAACAGTAAATTTTCCACAGACTGAATTAGAGGGGTACATTTGTGGACCCCTACCCCGTTACAGTCACAAACCAAGAACCTCGTTTAAGGTGTGCTGAGGCTGGTGGGAGTTCATCTGTCAACTTCACGGATGTCTGGATGCGACCCAAGTGGCCGAGCCCTGCAAAGCCAGCATGATGTCTTTAACTGTAAGTATGGCCATTGACTTCCGCTGGGCTGGCTTCCACGGTGTGAGTGTCATGCTCTTTAGTAAGTGCTTACAGGGCTGTGTGCTCGGTGTTATAAAGGGCCACGCCAGCAATCTTACTAAAACACCTCCTTAAAAATACACAGATTCTTAAACCAACAAGTCATTTAGAGCCCCCCTTCTCCTGAAACTTGGCAAATGAATTCTTAGGCCAGAAGTGATTTCTTTTTCCTTATAAACAAAATGCCATTACCATGCTTCGGCTCTTGGCTTGATAAATCCTGGCGAGAAAATGCGTGTGTATATTTTAAAGGGCTTTCTCCTTTGCTTATCATGCTTTAGCTTCTGACCTCTCTCCTCTCCCCCCCGTGCCCAGGCACATTCCGGCATTGGCTCCCGTGGTGGTACATCGCACAGCCCTCCCAGCAGCTGGGGTTAGACACTCCCTCCAGCAGATAGATAGCACATTCTTCTGCAGCACTGTCATGGGGGGAAGCCTTGGGCTGTGGAAGGTTTTCTTTCCCTTTTAATCTTTTATTTTCTTTGATGTTCATTTTAAAATAAATTATTGTGCCTTATTTGTATTACGGTACCTGGCTCTGCAAGGACTGGGACCCCTCTGCTGTCCAAACACAGAGTCAGAGACAGTTCTTGCCTCAAACAGTTTACAATCTGAAGAGACAAAGCAGACAAAAACCAAGAGCCAGATACAACATAGATGACAAGCCTGTGGATTACTTTTGCATTTAGTTAAGTTGTAAACTGTTGAGGGAGAGATTGCCATTTAACTATGCCTGTGCAGTATCAGAAGTAGGAACTTTCTTCTGATGCTGCCGGATAGCCAGTTGTTTGGAGATGGGTTTTCAACACAGAGCACTTAGGTGAAGATGTTCCAGTAAGTCAGTGATTCCTAAGGGAATCATTGCTTTTCACCTGACGTCACAAAGCATGTATCAGTGACCCCCAAAAGCAATCTCATAACAGAAAAAGATGTGTAATAAAAGACAGATGAGGACAGGAAAGGGAACAGATCTAGCGGATTCCAGCTGATAGCTGGAAGCAAGGCTGAACTGTGTTTTCATCACAGCCAAGCACGCCTGTGTTTTCAGAACATTTTAAAGCATGCTTAGCACAGTGAGCATGTACTTAAGTGCATGCTTACCTTCCTACAAATCTCATAGTGATGCTATGATCCTGCTGGAGACAGCTCTGCTGGATGTATCAGGCTGAAGACTGTCTTCGTAATCCTCCCTTCAACATATGTGCGCATCTCAAGTCAGACCTCACATTTGCACTGCTTCCTAGACAAGAAATCCATAATCTCGGGGGAGCTCCACCCTGCTTCCTTTCCCTTTCTGTGGGTGTTTTGAGTCACAGTCGTCACCTGTCCCCTCTGGGGATGGGGCTGCTTCCTTATCATTGCAGAGTAGCATTTTTCCTAAGAGGTGTCTTCCCTCTCTCCTCAGGATCCCGCAAACAGACCCCATTGATTTTTCAGTGTAACTTCTCGTGGAAATCAATGGTGCTAAGGCTGCTTCACAGTCAATAGGATGGCACTGAGGCCCATGCCTCAAATAGCTGTGCTGGATGGTCCTCCAGGGAACTGGGATCTGCAGAACAGCAGTCAGAAAGCTGCCCATTTTCTGGGCAGCTCCCATGGTAGAGCAGTGTTTTCACTCTGGTGCTCAGCTGCCTTCACAGGACATTAGGATCACGTGGCCCTTCACGGATTCAGGCTGTGCTGCTCAGAAATTCAAGCCTAGGGCTTAGCACCAAGAATCTGCTGAAGTAGAGATTGGTGCTGGAATAGTGACTGTCAGACACTGTGAAATGAGGGGTGGTTTTGTGGCCATACAGCCATAGATCAGGAGAATCATTTGGGTTTTTCGGTCTTCCTGAGCCAGGCAAGTGACCCAGGACCCAACCCAGTGTAAGCCTGTGGGCAGTACTGGACCTTTACCGTACTCTCTTTCATTTCCACGTTAGCAAAATGGGACTGCTCATACCTTTTCTCTCCCATCCCTTGTCTGACTTCTCCACTTAGTGTTGAACTCCTGACTGGTCTCTCCCCAAGCGCAGCACAGTGGGTCTGGTGGCTACCGTGATACAAACAAACATCAGTTGCAGGTTTTTCCTTTTCTTCCTCCGTGTGCTACAGTTATCAGCATCAACCATGAGGCCAGCACAGTCAGGCTCTCCCTTGCTCTCAGCACCTCAGAGCATTTGGGTTCACAAATCTACTAATAATACATAGTGCAAAGTTGGTACAGAGCTCAAAGTTTTTGTGTGTGCTGAAGTTTGATTGTAACTGTGGGTATCATTATCATCAAAGAGACTGAGGAATGGCAGCTTTTAGTTAAACAAATGGAAAGCTGTATTTAGTCTCTTTTGCCACATTGTGATAGGAAAGAATAAAGGATTTTAAATATATTTTACAGCTGCTGTTTCTTAGGTTTTTCTGCCTTACAATAGTCCCCGTGGTTCTGACTGGGAAGTTGTTGCAAAAGCTTTTTGTTTTTAAGCCTCCTATTGAAATAATAGATATTAATTGCCTCATTCCTGAATTTTTTGTTGTGCTGGAAATTTTGGATGGAGGAGTGTGGAAGGACGAGCTGTAAAGAATCAACAGCTGAGAGGGTGTGCCCTGAGTGAGTAATGAGAGAGGGGGCTTAGATGGCATACTGCTAGCAGAGTGTGCAGGCGAAGATAACATCCCCCTGGAAAGTGAAAAGACAATTGGCAGAGGAGCTGGGGGCTCTCTGGGGGAGCAGGGCAGAGACAGAGCTTGGAAGGGGGAGCCGAAAGTGCTCAGCAAGGCAGCGAGGTGGGAGCAGGGACAATGCTAGAAAGGAGCAGCATGAGAGCGTGCTCTTTGGAGAGAAAAAAAAGAGCTGGATTCATCATACTGTGGCCACTAAAAATGAATATCAATGAAGCAATTAGCTCTGTGAGCAATGGGACAAATGAGCGCTGCTTTCTAGAGGTGCTTAGCATGTGGTTGGATCCACCAGTGTATAATAAAGGTTAAGCTCAGGTTTTTCCTGTTGTGATGGCACTATCATGGTCTCGCTGCCCGACCTCCCCAGCTGTTTTTACAAACCTTGCAGGAGATTTGTGTTTCTGATTAAATTGCCCAATAGCTCAAAAGTTACTGTGGCAGCAGCAGAGAAACACACGGTCGTATACCACATATCAGACTCTTCCTTACAAACTTAAGCTAAAAGTATGCATGTATATTCCAATACTTACAATCCAATGCTATCCCAAAGGGCTTCAGGTAGTTTAGGAAAGTAATAGTGATTGCAATTACCTCTGGTTAACATGACACAACACAGAGTTATGAGACCCGTTTTGGGCAGAGCAGAGGTCCCTGTGCCCCCACACCACCACTCACCTCTCTCCTCTCTGCTCTAAGAAACACTTTGGCTTTCACCTGCTGAAAAACACGGAGGCAGTGGCTTTCTCTTCCAAGTGCTCTAACACATTTGGACTGAAGGCTTCCTCCTGCTCTCGGCTCAGTCCCGCAGCACAGCCATAGGTCCCATATGTGCCAGGTCCTGGGTGGCTGTCACCCAGAAGAGACTGGTTGCAGTGCTGACGCCAAACAGAAGGTGAGCAGCAAAGAAGCCCCATCTGTTAAACACATGAAAGGTGAATTGATGGGAGTTCAAGCTAAGTACTGAAACATAGCTGTGAATCTGACAGCTTTGTTCCAAAGAAACAAAGTCCTGCTTTAAAATAAGTCCAAAAAAATCCCATCCTGCTTCCATTGAAGTCAATGGCAAAATTCCCACTCATTTAACCAGGAACAGGATCAGGCCACTTCCAGACAGATTTACAGCTAACACATGCTGTAATGCTCACATACTGCATGTGCTTATTTCTATTTCCAACCATGTTAAAAAATTATAGCAAATGCCTATGGATTTGTGCGTATGAGTTATTGTGCTGCTAATGAGAGGAAGAATTACTCGAACATGGTTTAGATGGTCATCTGTTGCCAGCACAGATGAAATTGCTGGGTCATTCACTGGCTTCGTATCGCTGTTCATCCCATTAGCATTTCCATTAGAATTATTGCAAAATGTAACTCAATTTCTCTCCTTTTTTTTCCTTGGCGGATGTGGAGAGGGACACAGGCTGTGTTTGCAATTAGAGCTGCTAAGGAATTGGAACTGAAACTGTAGGCACGCTGTTATGCCACACTGCAGCCACTAATAGCATACTCCTTTGACAGGACCATTTTTGCTTAACCAGGGAAGTGGGAGAGGTTCTAGGTAATGAAACAAACCAAAATGACTTCTTAAAGCTGAAGGCCCCTATACATAAAGCATGCATGCTCATACACTAGAAAGATTTGCCTCGTTCGTTTCCACATGCTCCTTGCTTTGGGCAGCTGAGTCCATCCCTCTTCGATGTTAAGAAGTTTGCGGTCTAAGCCCCTCATGGCTCTTGTTTGTCAGAAGTGCTGCCAAGAGCCAGCAACCAGTGGGTTTTCCAGAAGCTGTGTTTGCCAGTCCCTTTGGTACAGAGGCACCATGTTCTTTGCAGCTATCATTACCAAAAAAACAGAGGAATCAGCTCAGGGCTGAAGCCTCCCTCCCCTCACTCCTCCCACTTCAAAAAGACCCATCTATTGTTTTCCTGTAATTGATGAAGCATAAACATTCAGCTCGGCAGTTTTACCACTAATCACTCTGCTTCTAAGACACGTGTTCGCAGCTATGCAAGGCACCAGCTGCTGTCATTCCAATGGATATTAATTTATATTGTCTCCCGCTCCGTCCTCCCTGCACCGATACACAAAGGGAGTGGGGTGGCGGCGGGAGCTTTAGATGAAGACATCTGCTTGAAAGGCAGACAGTAGCCTCACTGCTGAGATTGCACCTGGACTGCCACTGGAAAATCAGGAGCACCAGTTGCTTCCTGGCACTCCAGGCTTCGGTACGCACACAGGGTTTTGTCTACTGTTATTTACTTGTTCACCTCGCTCCAAGGGAAATGAAACGTTGGGACAGAGGGAGGCAGGTTTCAGGAGCAAAACTGAGCTGACTGAAACAAAACATCATAGACACCGCAGCGCAGTGCGGGGAAAGGGGTGAGAAGGGGGACGAGGAAAGCTGGAGCCTCTGATTTTGCCCCATTGAAAGGTTCTTTCATGATGGTTGGCTGTGCTCAGCTCTTCCCTGGAGAGGCCAGCAGCTGCCTGGGCTCATGTGCAGGATGAACCCAGCCACCTTCAGCCTTGGGAGGAGGAGTTGGAGGAGGACTTGTTAGCTACCCCTCTGCAAGATCCCATAGGGACAGACAGACAGACAGACACCGCCGGCCGGTGCCTGTGACCCTGCTGCAGCACACAAAGTTGGTCTCCCTCTCACCGCCCCCGGCAGCTCCCACGAGCAGAACTTCAACGCATCGCACACAAATTCACAAGCCCTGCCCATCCGCAGTGTGACAGCCACAGCCCTGCTCACAGTGGGCACGAGGGAGGCTCACAAACCACCACGGGGCCGGCCACAGACCGCCTCCGGGACCGCCGCAAGCCACTTCTTCAGCTGAGACCCCCCGAGGGAAGGTCCTGTGCATGGGGACAGGCAGGGACTAACGCGCTCTGGTGGAACAGTCTGTTCTGCTGAAGCACTCAGATACCATCTCCCAGATAAAACAAAGCCGAGGGCTTGACTATAGGGGATATGAAAGATTTCTTTCTCCTAAGAGCAGGGCTGTTTCCCAATCCCTTCGTGTTCGCTAATCAAATACCAGTGTGACTGGGGTCACATTACGTTATGCTGTCAGCTCTAAGTGCAGACTGTATTTTTCATGTCCTGTCCTGGTCTGCTGCCTCGTGTTGCTGTTTCACCCCCAGAGGCAGCACTAGAAGACTTCTCCTTATTACTTGCCCTGTAGTTTTGCTTGGAAACCTTGGTCCGGGCTTGGACCTGGGGCTGCCACATCCCATGCAAAAGGCTGGTGCAACCTTTACTCAGCAGAGAAGCCGTTGAGCAGTTGCTGTGTGGCATTTAATTACACTAGTAAAGAGCTGAGGGATGGTAATGTGCAGTTCAGATGTGAGGTGCTGTTTGCCCATGTTTCCTGCAGCAATTTGTCACAATAAAGAACTAGGCTCAAACTGGGCACATATTTCATTCTTTTTAAGACGTAAATGGACATGAGGGTTTGGGATTCTTTTTTATAACGTCTGAGCTAGCAGGGTTCCTGAGACAAACCTAAAAATCCTTTCTTGTTATTACATTACATGCCTGAATTCCCACTGCTCCCTACCACATGAAGTCACTTACTCTCTGCGAGTGGGTATAAAATACTGTTTCTGGTACAGAATTCATATCTAGGCATGTTTTATTTTGCTTTTTGCCCAAGGTAAATGAGAATGTGGGTGCAGGCTGGGGAGGGCACATTTCTTTCCTGGCTTTTTTCATTAGCTTAAGCTGAACTTATTGATTCTTTCGGTAATCGCCTCAGAGCCTGTAGTTATGGGAAGGTGACACAAACATCTCCTTTTGCTCCACAGAACTTTCCCTGTTTCCTGAGCTCATGGTTTCACTCACCTACTCTCCCTGCAGATCTCCAGAGAGCTCTGCTTCCCCGGGGATGCACAGGTCATCGGGTGCCAGCCAGGTGAAATATTGGTGCTCCCTCTACACGTATGCCCTCAAATAAGTAAAGATATTTAGGGACAGAAATGTTGCTTTTAGCATCCCTGTCCCTTTGCTGCAGCCACTGTGAGGACGAAGCTAAGGAGCACCGATCATGGCACCATCAGACAGTTTCGACTGACTGGTCCCACTGAAATCTACAGCTCCTGAAAGATGACATTGGGAAGTAATAAATCTTAGCAGACACTCGCCACCCCCTTCTTTTCCATGAACAGAGACGACCTCTCGAGGGGCAGGCTGCAGATGGTATTGTTTGTCCCTTAGCGACACACATATCCCAGGTTGAAGTTTCACAGGGAATTGTACCCAGGCCACTGGTAAGTCAATATCTCTGAAGTAGAGCCCACTTAAAGGGCTGCTTTCTAGCAGCACTCTTAGGCAGAGACCTAAGGTCTTGAGGCAGAGCAGGGAAGAGTCGTATCTTACAGTCTCAAGTTCCTCAAAACTCTTCCGATAGATTTCCCAGTCCATTAGCCACACTTTCTGTCAAGGTTGTCCACATTCCAAGGAGCTCTGAGCCAGATGATACTGGGATGATGTACTGGGGGTGAGAGATGACAAACAGACTGTGTCAAACTTTTCCTTGTGGCCTTGACTGCTCAGTCAGCTTTGGAAAGAGCCTGGGAGTGAGAGAGCCTATGAAGCATGCACAGCACGAACTTCCACTACCCCAACCTATTCCACGCTGTGTCCACACTGGAATCCTCACAGAGCATACACACATAGAATGAAGAGCATATTATTATTATTACTATTATCATTGTTGTTGTTGTTGTTTTATTAGAGAAATTATAGATTGTTATTATTGTCTTAGATTAATTAGTCTAAATGCATTAGATTAATTAGATAAATTGTATTAGATAAAATATATTAGATAAATGATAAATTAGATGTAACCTGGGATCAAAATCTCAGGGCTTGCCCATATAGCACTCTGTATACTGCACCCATGCAATGCAATTCTGTGTAGAGACTTGTATTTGAAATAACAGCTGCTTTTTGTTCGTTGGTTTGGTTTTTTGCTTACCTTTCGTTCAGAGGTGCCATGGTTTCTGTGTGCCGCTGGTGCTCCCTTCCACGCAGGAGACAAGGGCTCCTCTCCCTTGAAAGGGTTAATTGTGCCGTGTTTGCAAAGATCTTGGAGAGCTCCAGCCTCCGAGTGCCAAGTTGTCTCTTTCTCACTCTCACTTCCAACTACTACGATTATGTGGGCCAAATACAAGTTACTTTTACACGTACTGTAGCTCAGGCCAAGGCAGAGTAAAGGTGCAGCTCAGATCTCCAAGCTCTTTCTATATACACATGGTGCCTTTGTGCCCTGGGACTCTTCTGCAGGTGGGACTCACATAGGTCAAGCTATTGGTGTTCCAAAGCTTTGGGGCTGCCTGTCTTAGGAAGGCACGGAACATTTGTAAACCAGCTACATTAAGCACTGCCCAGCTTCCATGTGGAACATCAGTTAATCACAGGATAACCCGTTGCTGGCACCACTGAGGAAAACTATCCCTTGAAATGAAGCCAAGTCCCCAGGACCTCTCATCACAGAGGTGCAGGAGGACAGGAAAACCCCCAGGTGCACATGACTGTGACCAGGAGAGGTGGAACTAGAAATGGTCCTCTCTGCCCTGCCATCACTCCCCTGCCTCCCCACTGCTGCCAACACTCCAGCATCTCTCCATGTGCACTATGGCAAGAGGGGTGGCAAGGGGACACAAGGAACCTCTTCTCCTAGCTTGTCACAGGAGGTGCAGATGAGAAAGCGGCAGGAGTAGAGGAATGTGCTGTGATTCCTGGCACCGCGGGGCTTGGAGTGGATGCGACCCTGATGCAGCTCCCGGCTTGCTCCCAGATAGGAGGTGAAGGGCTGTGGAAAAGAGGAGTGGAGGGCTGGGAGGCGGGAGCCTCCTCCTCCTGGTTGGTTTTCATCCATGTTAGCAGCCCGCATGCTTGACCCCGGCTGATCAAAGCCTCAATAGGACATTGCCCTCATCTTCCTGCCGTGTCACTGCCAGCGGGGGCATGAGTTATTCCTCTTTTGTGTGTGAGGCCCTCCTCCCAGGGACCTCATCTTCCCTCTAATCAAATAATCAGATGCGTTTATTGTTGTGGAAATCATGCCCTCCCCTGCAATGCCTGACCAGCAACAGCTTCCTGGCTTTGTCTGCAGCCCTCCAGCATGGATCCCACCTCTCCTCTGGTGTGGCTCCCAGGGGCAGCCAGCCACTTGCTCAGGAGCCTGCTCCTGTGTGTGCTGTGCCTGCAAGGAGGGGACCTCTGAGGGGACCCCAGCAGACAGGAGGGAAAATGCACCCACACGGGGGTTTCTCTCTCCATGACCAGCCTTTGCCGGGGGGAAAACCGTCTACATCCCGAGAAGAGGTTTGCGTTTGGAGAAGATGCTGTGTCACTGTGATACACGAGTGAGGGAGAGGATGGCCCACAACCACGGTGTATCCCATCCTTGTCCAGACACAGTGGCCATGGGGCATCACATGCAAGCCTGTCCCACCCAGCTTTCCCCCTGAGGCTGAGGGGCCATGTCACCCTATGCCTGTGGGGCAGAAGCTCTGTTTGGGACCCTCACCGCACCAGCTGCCTCTGCTGCTGCACCACTGCAGGGACCTGCTACTGAACTGTCCTGTTTCTTGGGCTCTCCAGCTCAGCCAACAATGTGCTTTACTTGTCTGCTGCCCCCCTGCCCCAACACACGTTACATAGCACATATTTTTTCCCTCTGATCCCATATCCTGTTAGGAAAAGAAATGTCCTGACTGCACAGCACCAGCCTGAGCTTTTTGGGTGTTTTTTGGTTTTGTTTTTCTTCTTTTGTCCGGTTCTTTTCCTGTGTTTACACTCTCACAGCGCAGCATTTATTAATCTGAGGATAAGGACAACTTAAAACATCTTAGCTTGAGAAGCCTCACTGCAGGGGGAAGAGTAAACTGAGCCCATGCCCTGCTTAGCCATCAGCCTGTGCTGGCCCCAAGTGCATGGGCAGCCCCGTGGCCAGGATCCCTGGGCTCAGGGAGGTGCTGCGCAACCCCTGGCACCCCAAACACGTTTCCCTGCGCACAGACTGTCTGAGATGCAGCATGTTTGGTTGTCTGTAGCTGAATCACCGTATCTGGAGCCTCCCTGCCCTGCATGGGAACCCACGCAGCACATCTGTCTGTGCTCAGCCTTTGGCCTATTTTATGTTTTCATACCAATTGGTGTTCTGGCTTGTGAGCCAAGGCTCTGGCTACAGGAGGTGTGGGGAGAAGGGCAAAATAGAGGTAAAAGGAGCAGAGTGAACTGATTTGAAGTTAATATTTTTAAATCAATAAGGGATTATATATATATTATATGTATATATATATAAAGGCTTAGCAAGTTAAAGCAGACAAACAGGTTATTTGGCAGCTAGGGGATAAACCTGAACATCCTGGGTACATGAAGCATCAAAGCATTCCTCAAAGCAGAGGGCCCTGAGAGCTGCCCTGTGGGCTTGGTACCCAGACCCTGCTCAGGTGAGGCTGTTTGCAAAGCGTGTGTTCATTCCTGCTCCTGAGAACACAGGGACAGGCGTGCATGCCCAGGGCAGCACTGCACCCAGGCTCTCCAAGGATGGGCAGCTGATGGGCATAAAGTTGGCTCCCTACACCTAAAGCACAGATCCAGCTGGACTCAACCTCATTGAAGTCAGTGAGAGAACAAGTGCCTCTTGTTCCGCACAAACATCCAAGGGGAGATGTGTAACCAAACAGCCAAAACAAAAGCCACACTCCTTGAAACACTGCCCCAAACACTGCTCATGCCGGGCCAAAGGCTCCCATTGTTCTCCCAGAGTCTGCAGGGCCAGGGAGGACCCGGAGCTCAGCTGGCAGACAGGCTCCTCTCTCGCCTCTGGGGCCCACGGAACACCAGCCAAGTGTCACTGCTGCTGGCCAAACCCGTGACTGATACAAACCACATTGCAGGGTGACCTCAATCATTTCCTGGCATCCCTGAGCCAGCTCCTGCCAGGGGAACAAAAAAGTCCTACAGGAAAACCACCACGATACAGCCCTGCCATGACAGTGACCACCCTGGCCATGTCTTTGGACTGCTGCTCTGGTTGCCACCTCCCTGTTCCCTGCACCCCTCATCCTGAGCTGAGGAAGCCCATGGAGGTGGGAACTTCAGCATGCCCTGCAGAGCTGAGCCCACAACTATACTGCTCTCTTCTTGTCCCCAGGCCATGGAGTTGATGTGTGTGATACCCCTGGTCTGCAAGGGGAAAAGGGTTCTGAGGGCTCCCTGATGCCTTCACACATAAGTCATCCCAGGAAGGGGAAAATTCACAACCTAAGTGAAGCCTCACAATTTCCCCTCTTTTCCTAATGCTAAATACAGAAGAAAATCCACAGGCGAGAGGCTCAGGAATTCAAACGTGGTGAATGCTGCCTCTGCTCTCAGGAAACTTGGCCAGAAGTAAACATCCAGAGGAATGTAACCGTTGCAGAAGATGGTGCTTGGCTTTTCAAATCCAAGCCCCTAAATACACTGCACTTTGGCTGTGATTTAGCGTTCCTGCCTTTCTTTTCCTTTTCTGTTTTGTAGCAACGGCAGTCTAACCACTCTCCAGCCCATCCTCACCCCCCAGCCTTGTTCCCATCACTGCTCTATCCACTCGGTTGTGCCATCAAAGCAATTTGGGGGACTGAGTTGGGAAATGATCCATGTCAAGAATAGCCAAGTGAAGAAAAACAAGTCTTTTTTCTTCAGTAGCAGCTCAGTTACCTTTGTCCTCTCACAGCAATGAAAATCCCTACAACTGGGAAAGGGGAAAGGACATGGGGGAGGGAGTGGGACCAAGTGTAGGGGGGAGGGATGGAGCAGGAGGGGGAGACTTGCAGCACATTGCTTGTGTTACATGCACATTGCACTGAGGCTTCACTGTCCTCTTGCTGTATATAAAGAAAAATGACTGGCCTGGAGGGCTTAATTGCAACAGAGGGGAGGGAGGAACAAGGAAGGAGGGAAGCAAGAAAACACATCCTCCATGGTGAAAAGGATGTGTGCATGTGACTCTGTGAACAGTCCTCAAAACACCTTTCTTGTACCTAACACTCCTGTGACTGAGTTAGCTGTGATTGATTTGGCCAAATATGAACGCAGAGCTAGCAACCGGCCATGCTAAAAGTGTCTTTGATTTCCTCTGCTTGCTGAAATAGCCAGCAGGCTGTCAGGCTGCTTAACATAATCTTAGAGCAGCCTTATGATTGCTCTAATTTATGCTCTGGTTTCAATCTCTCTAGACATGCCACCTGCCCTTCCCATTCTGGCCAGCACAGGCAGTGCACTGCCACTGCGCCATGGCCCTGGTGCCTATCTGGGAGTGCTCATCCATTGTGGAACCCTAGCAAATCCTTTCCACAGCTGGGGCAGGGACCTCCCTGCACACTCAGCCCGCCTCTGGAAACCATCACTTACAGAGATGCAGGTGCTGGGGCTACACGTAGCATGTGGAAATGCTGCTCTGCCTGAAAACCTCCTACTCGCTTTGCTGTGCACGGCGCAGTCCTGCTTGCTCTGTGCATCCATCCACTCATGAACTAAGAGGCCATCGTTTCTACCACTTTTCTTACATGCATACATTGCTGTAACTACTGACTCCCCTTTGGAGAGAGGGAATGCCTGAAAGTGGTTTGGAAAGCAAATTCGCTTTTAGATCAAAGGCAGCAATACCTAAGTATATGTACATGTATGTATGTGCAGATATATACCTAGGGGGAAGGGAAAAGGAAAGGAAGGTGGAAGGGAGGGCTGGTTTATTTACTTTTATTTACTTATAAACTAGTTTCTTCATATTTGCTCCTTTTTTCATTCTCTTTTCATTCCTAGAGAAATTACGGCAGATGAAGTCTCTTAAAATTGTAGCTTGCTGATTTGAAAGTCTAGGCTGCAATTTTTTATCTATCTTCTTCTTTTTTTCCCCGCTCTGGATTGAAGGATGTGATGTATGAAAACTCCAATTTAACTGAGCCTAGAGATTAAATCACATCGCGTAGGTAAGGTTTTGGCAGAGCAGCAGACACTGCTTCCTAACCAGCACCCAGCATTCCGAGAAGAATGGGGTAGGTTTTAATGCAAGTTTACTTTTCTTGTAATGAATTTTAATGACAGCTTTCACGTCTGTTTCTGTGATTCATAAGAGAAAATTAAAAACCTGCACCTTGAAACTTATATGACAACGGTGCTAACATCTTGCAGCTTCTGGCATTGTCTGGCAGAACCCTTCCAGTCCTGTTTCTACGCTGCATTGTTTTCCTCACAAAATCTATTTTAAATATAAAACATTGAATGCTCATTGCTCCTTTATATCATTTTTATTCATTACCTGGTGGAGGCAAAGGGCACGGTTTTATAAAGAATCCTCACTGAATGTCTTATTTTGCAATTTTACTCTACTGTACACATTTCCCAAGAAATTATTTCCTTTCAGATGCAGATATTCTTCTGGACAAGCAAAGCAGGGCTGTTTCCCCTGCACTGAGGGGATTTTCAGCCAACTCCTACGGCTTGCGTTAGTTTGTCAGGCATAGCTTGGGAATGGTTTGAGAACTAATTCTGTTTTAAAGACCATAATCACCTCTTTGGCCCCTGAAACCAGTTCGGGAGTTTTGTGCCAGGCCAGCAATAAAACAGCTTTTGCACACGTCAAAGGCTTGCTCTAGACAAGCAGAAAGACAGTGGAGATAAAATCTGTGTCTTTCTTGCAATCCATACCCACAAAGCAACTGGTTCAGAAGTGGCTGCAACTTGTCCCTGTCTGTAACAGGGACGCCGTGTGAGCTGGGCAGAGCCCCAGCCAGCACTGCGCGGGGACACCAGCCTTGGGGGCCGCATGCTTTGGCTCTGTATCACTTTCAGGTGCCAGTAAGAGTCTGGTGTTGGTTACCTACCCTCACAGATGGCTCGAGGCTTCTCAGCAGTGAAGGCAAAAGTTGTGTCTGAAGGTCAACATGGGGATGTCAGGTATCGGGGGAACCCGGGATGAAAGAGGCAGTCAGGGAAGGGGGCTTTGTGGTGTCAGTGGTACCCAGGGAGGTGAGGGGAGGTGTGTAGGGAGCAGGCTGTAAGATTTGGGTGGCAAGATGTGAACTAGGGGAGGGGATGGTGACAAGTGAGGGGGGTCTCTCTCTCTTCCCATGCTAGTTGATGGGTTTCCTCACAATTCCTACTTGCCCTTCTGCTTCCTCCCTCAGGCACGGGTAGCTCTGTGCTGCGAGCAGGTCCTGATTCTGGCCTCAGTGAAGGGGTGTCACAAGCCTGGAATGCAAAATGGTAACTGGGGAGCAGTGGTATCAGAAAGTGCCACCTTCCTTGTTGGTATGTGACGTTCACACATCGGGGACAAACCCCTCTTCTCTCCACTACATATTTCTTGCTTAGGTCTGACATGCCTTACCCGTCACCCCCCTTCCCTACCTCTTTTAATTTCTCATCCCTCTTCCTTTGCTCCAGTTACCTGCCCCTATCATTTCTCACTCACCCCCCTCACCTCTCCTTCCCCATTCCCAGAGCAATTCTGTCTCTCTGGTTGCCTGTATCAGGCAACTCCTTTCCAGCCCATGAGGAAAACAAGCAGCAGAGTAATCCTCCCCAGAGCAGATCCCGTGATTGGGAAGAAAGATCCCTTCTCAGTCTCATTTGTTACTGTGCTTTCCCAAGCCATGCCTGAATGCATCTGCACCTTCTCTGGAGGGATGAGCACACCAAGCACAGGAAGCCTGAGCAAGCTCCTCAGGAGGCCTCCGGAGCCTTTGAGCCAGAAGCCTCTAGCTCAGTCAGTACCTTCTGGGAGGCTGCAGGAGCAGCCCAGCTCCACTCCGGTCTTGGTAATGGCATTTTACTCTCAGAAAGCCTCCCAAGTGGCACAGCTCCTCACCCCAGAGAGGTTGCTCTGCTCTGCCCCTGGGTAGTGCTCAACTGCTGCCGCATTGCAGCACGTCACTGCATTTCTTTGGGTGAGTAACCCAGCTCTGAGACCCTCTGTGCGGAAAGGCACTACATCCCGGGCTGCTTACAGCAGGATGCAGGTCTCAAGAGGGTGCAGTCTGGTTCATTAAAATTAATTAACAGTCAAATGGACCCGCATTACTTCTTTATGCAGACACAGCAGTGACTGCAAAATAGATCTTAACTTGAGGCCAGGTTCCAGGGAAGTGAGCCCTGGCATGAGGAAACCATGGCAGACCACTGCGAAGGCAGAAGGAGCACCTTCTGAAGCTGTGGTCACCGAGCTTCCAGCTTTTAATACACCCCTTGTTTGATTTTTGGCACTATTTGTACAAATTCAGGAGAAGGAGAAACTGAGGTAGCGGTGTTTGACTTGTCCGGTTTTTAGCTATGAGTGCAAGTTATGATGCAGTGACTTTTAAAACTGGCATCTATATGGATTATGATTTAATGCCTGCTAAAATTGACTCAGAGTTGCCCATGAACTTGGCCATAAATACCAAGATCTGCATTCAAAATCTTTTGGAGTGCAGTACACATATATTTCTACTGAACCACTACTGCAATTTCTGCTGTACTTTGTGTTGTAAGCCTTCTACACTTTTCTGTCCTTCTGTTTTGTTTTTTCACCCTTTCCCTTTGTAGTAAAAAATACTTAGTCTCAGAAGGTCTGTATTCTTCCTTCTCCCTGTTTTAGTGACTTTTCACTAAGTATTTGCTACTTGGAAAATTACTTCACCTAACATAACACGATTGCCTGAATCTCAGTGCTCCGACAAAGATTCACGGTGGCACATAACCTGGAGTATGAAAAGTAGCGTCACCAGCATCAGTGGAATGACCCATGTACCTCCAGTGAAGTACCTGTGTAAAACTTTCAGGGAGTCCTAAATCTCTGGCAGGACAGCGCTGCAGTCATCTCGCTGAAATACGGCTTCAGCTGGTTGGACCTGGGACCTGCTACACAGCCGCCGAACACCTCGGTTCCTACCAACAGCAAGAGCTTTAGCCACGAACGTGCGGTCTCCTGTGCTGAAATTCGCCACGATGGCAAGGGAATTCTCTCTCACTTCTCCTTTCAAGGGCTATGGCTTCAGGACTCCAGCTCTACAACTAAAAATACAGATTTGAGAGGGAATCAAGCTAAGCCCTCTGATGTTTTTCTCTATAAGGCAGTTCAGGGCTGGTTTTTGGTGGGTTTTTTTAAGAAGTCACCTTACCAATTCTTATCCGGCCTGATCACACATAATCCTTTCATACCAAATCACATCCAGGTGTGGGGATGACATTTTAGATACAAAGGTGAGAAAGACTCTACACACAAACACAAAATCATACATAGTCTTAAAGCCTTTATTTTAATGCAAAATAAACCAGGTAAAATTTATATAGCCATATGTAACAAAAGATTAAAATCTTTGAGGTGGTACTAGAAAAAAAACCTCTCAAATTTTGTGTTGAATTTCTCCCCCAAAACAATCGCACATGATTTTAAAATCAGTTTCACTTAAACATGCAGATATTGTCAGGATCACAAACACCACTCTCTCCCTCACAATAACATAACAATGTCTTAGAAAGCCTTCTCTTCTGTGCAGATAGTGAATAGCGCTTCCAATTCTGCACCTAAGGCTTAAAGACTGCACAACTACTGTGACGGAGATGGTGTAAGGCCTTCTGGAAGTGCAAAGCAGCCCCTGCTCAGAGCAGTGTCAGGATGTGGCCCTGGCAGAGCAGCAGGCAGGATTCACTCACAGCACTAACTCTGACAAACAAATCGGTGATGGCTGGGAGGAGGAGGTAGCACAATTCATCTGTAAAAGAATTAGGCAGCATGTGAAGCTATTTGTAGATCAGGAAGCTGGAGTGAATTGGAATTCAGGGCTGCATGCACTTTGAAAAGGCAGAAGCCTTTACTTTCTCTTTAATGCTTAGTTCCACCCCCACCCCCCCCTTCTTTTTTTCCCTGCAAAGGGCAATTGCTATTTCTTTATGCATTCGAGAGGTACCTAGAGACTTCAGCATCATAATATATCACAGTGGTAATGTCAGCTTGCAAGCCAAGACCATGGCTCACTAGTGGGTGGTCACTCAGAAAATCCACAGGCTCTCTTTCTATCTCTTAATCTTTCAACTGCCGGGCCCGTCTGGCCCCGAGCCAGAGGCAGAAGGGCAGGCTGCACGCCTCCAGCTCGGGAAGCCAAAGCTTGCAGGTTCACGTGAGAGCGGGCCGCTCTCCCCCTTGTCCCGACTCCTGCTCGCACGCACACTTACTGCACGCTGCTCCTGGGGCAAACCCCAACTCTCCCCTCACACCCACTACGTCAGCAGCTTCACTGCTGGACTGGCACATTTTGGATGAGGGAGCGCGAGGCAATTACGTGTCAAGAGCATTTCAGACTCATAATTTTTCCCAAACATATGGACATATGGGGAAAAGAACAACTTGTTACTTAACGGCTCTTTTGGATTTTGCAAGTGTGTATTTTCAACCGTCAGTTGTAGCACCTCGTGAATTCTGCACGGTACATATTTTTCCACAATATGGTGCTAAAATCATACATTTTACACTGCAGAGAAGCTGACTATATATACTGTAGTTACACGTTATGCTTTGGAAAATACCATACCTCTACCAGATATTAAACCAGCAAATGGCAATTTTCTCCCAGAACAATGGCACCAGAGATTGATCAGATGCTCTGTAATACTTTTTGGTCTTGTTCCCCCAGTTAGGTCAGACTGTTCTTCGCCCCTCACCTGTAGGATGCATCCATATATTATACTCTATTTTTTTGGAAGAAGCTCCGGACTGATCTAACAGCAGAAGCATCATTTAATAATCTGCTAGGTAAGATTTACAGCTCAGGTTGTTTCAGGTTGTGTTTCGTTGATCTGTCCACCTCAACCAAGTGGAGCCAATGCAGTCAAGGGGAGCTTTTAAGGAGAGATTCAGGTTACGGGGAGACAATTGCGCAGGTCCTTCAAAGGCTAAAAATAACGCAGGAGCTGTTTCCATCCAGATTTTATTTGGCCCTGGCTCTTGAAACACTGTAAGTAAGTACCGTTCACTGTGACGCCATCTGAAGGGTTAGTTGAGAGTGATTTACAAAGGCAGCAGTTTATATTCAGAGCTGTTCTTAATTGTGGCCTGGCTTGATAAAGCCACTGTCACAAACCTATTAGTTTCTGTACAGCTGGATCAAATGTATCAGGGGTTATATTTCAAGGAGGGAAAGGAAAGCATTTTAATTTGTTTTCGCTTCACTTTCAGCGGGCCTTCATAACACCAGCGGCTACCCCGTGGCTGCCAAGTCCTGGCTCAGTATCCTGCAGCATCTAACACTCTCTGAGAGAAGTACAAGGCTGTGTACAGCACGTACACGACAGGCAGAGTTTCCTTGGGGAATGTGCCTTATTTATGGAGGGTATCGAGAGACGTCCAGACTTACATTCAACCCTCCCTCCAGAGGTTTTT
The DNA here is from genome assembly GCA_026283785.1 of Coracopsis vasa. Classification (NCBI taxonomy): domain Eukaryota; kingdom Metazoa; phylum Chordata; class Aves; order Psittaciformes; family Psittacidae; genus Coracopsis; species Coracopsis vasa. The sequence goes on from JANHGB010048454.1 coordinate 23,230, forward strand.
CCCTCCTACATTACTAGGGAAGAGGGCAGAAAGACATGGAACAAGAACTGAACTTGCTTCATAATCAGTTGCATTCCTCTCCCTCTCTCCCTCCCACCAATGCTTTCTCCTGACTGGATTTAGAGCTGTGCCTGCCCCTGCCCCAGGGAGTCCAGCCCTAGGTCTGAATCATGGAGATGTTCTCCCACCACTCCAAAGCTGTTTCCTCTCCCCTGCTTCCCAGCCTGGCTGATGGGTACAGATTGGTATGAATGCAAATGACAGAGTCTGCTGGGCAGCTGCAAGTGCTCCCCAGGCCTCAGGGTTACGCCAGTCTCTCACTGGCATTAGCAGCACAGAAGAAATGTTGGCTGGGTTTAAATACTGCTTCTCATCAGGGCCATTAGCACTGGTGGTGGCTCCTGGAAAGCAGCAGCACGCAGACCCACTGTGCCCTTGGCCTTCTAGAACTCTTACTCTAACAAGCCCTTTCCCCAGGGGTATCTAGGAAAGGGCCATGATCCTAGCAGGACAAACCTTGCTGGTGACATTTAATACCTGGGAAGTGACCTCCGTGATTTAATCTGTTGCATACCAAAGGTGTCAAGAAGACATCAAAGAAATCCTTGTGCTTAATGTGTGGCCAGGTCACAGTCTCTCCCTGATGAGGAGAGCAGCCCAAATGGCTGAATAGTACTCTGCTATCAAGGAAGAAGTTGAGGAATTAAGGGCACTTGGAAACTTCTCAAAATGTATTTCTAGGTGACAAGACCGTACGGTTTCCCTGTGACAAAATCCTTGAGACAAAGCTTTGCACAGCCATGGCCCTGTTGGGTCAGCAGCACAGGTCCCTGTGGCTGGGGACATTGCATTCCTGACCTCCCCAAGGCTGGCTGGCTGCAGAGCAAGCTCAGGCTGCATGGGGCAAAGAGCTGGCATGAACCCCAGCGCCCTGTGACCCGCCTCCAGCTCTCCTGTGCTGCTGGTCCCTCTTCCCATCCACACCTTCTCTCTTCCTATGCACTGCTGCACATAACACTCCCCACTGGCCCGATGGCCCTTGGCTGCAGGAACTTGAGTAGTTTGGCACTTGGCACTGGCTGAGGCTGAGCTCCACTGGGGGGACTTAGGGTGGCCCTGCACTGACAGGCTCATTCCCAGGGCTGCAAGGCTGGCGAGGGCAGGGCACGCTGCTGCTGGCACTGCGCTGTAACCTGGCTGTGGAGGGGCTCCTGCTGGAGCCAAGGCAGCACCTGATGCAGTAACTTAATATGAATCACGGAGCTCATGTCCGCCGTCATCTGCTCAGGCACTTTTTGTAGGCCAGCTCTACTGAAACCCCAAGAGTTGGCAGCAGCTGAGGATCTGATCTCCAGGGTTTACATGTGAAGAGCGCATACTGTATAACTAAGAAACAGTCATGAGTGCACACATATACAGACACGTTTCTCGGGTGGCTGGCTGCCCTGTCCTCTGCGAGCCTGCCCAAGCACGGTGGGTAAAGCTTTTTGCCTTACTCTAAACGCAGCAGCTGCAACAAGAGGAAAATCTTGCTACACAACCTGCGAAAAATGAAGGCTACAAGATAAATGCTGCCACCAGCAAACAGAAAGCGGAAGACAGGCCAGATTACAAATCTGCAGCATCCTTATAGCACAGCGCTGCTGGTCTGAACGTGCCTGGAATGTGGCCACTACCTCCGTGGCAGTCCCTTGTCAACTCACACTGGATTACACAAGATTCCCAGCTCCGCACAAAGTCCTTATTGCATGCTGTGTTCCCACTTAAAGGCTCTACAACAGCACTCTGAAGTAAACTCTGGTGACACCACCGCCCTTTGTATATACAGACAGCTGCATACTGTATAGGTGTAACTGGATTCGGTAAATAGCCCTGAGGTGTATTAAGTGTTGCGCTTCTTTTACAGCAGCCACTGTCTGTTTTTAAAAGGAATTAAAAAATACTCAACTGCCTGGTACCTCACGTACTCAAAACACATCGTACCTCACGTGGCTTTAGTTTGCCTGTTAGAAAGCACCTACGCTGAGCCCAGCTCAGTAAGAACGACTCCAGGTCTCGTGTGCCACTCTTACAGGCAGCTACGCTTAGGAACAACTCTACAAGGATATGATGTCCGATGGGATTCCTCCCGAGCTGTGCTAGCAAGTCCAGTGTGTAGCTATACAGCTGCAGTCATGGGGTTCTTCTGCCTGGGATCCTGTTGCCTGTACTGGTACTGTTCTGGACTGGTCCCACGGTGTCGGACAATTTCATTATAGGCTGGTGCTCGGTGGGACTGAGGAGGGGAAGGTGGCACATCCTGACGGAGGGGTCCTTTATGCTGGTTTGTGACGGGCTGGCCTGGGTAGTACTGGGGGTACCTCAATTCTGCCACTCTTGTGTCTGGCGCACGGATGTAGTTCCCCTTAGATGGGTGGATGACAGGCTGTCCTCCTTGGTAGTAAGGAAGATCTCTCTCTTTGTATACTACTCGTGGCCCCGTTAAATATTCCAGTGGCTCTGCAGGTCCACGCCTGAGGAGGAAAAACATAATGAAGCACATAAAAAGGCAGTCTGCTAGCCCAGCGACACGTTATTATACTCACAACCTATGTTTACTTTGGGAAAGGAAATGCCACCTCAAGCATGACAGGTCCAGATGAATCAAAAGAACTTCTGAAGGGTAACGAGCCTCCCACCTGCATGCTATGAAAGTTTGTGACACCCAGGATGCTGGAGGAAAGGTCCAGCGCACATCACAGCCCTTTTACAATGGCGGAGCACTGGAGCCCTTCAGCGCCCAAAGTCAGCCTCCTCTGATCCATTTGCCATAATGGAAACACAGCTCCTTTAAACAGTGCATGTTTGACTGAATCTTATCTAGCCTGAGGATAAACAGATGAGTTGGGTCTGCAAGTCTGCAAATCCCATGAGCTTTACATGCACAAATATTCACGCTTTCCAAGCCATTTCCCACTATTTTTTCCTCCTAACATGTCAGACTGTACAACTTCCCAAACACCACAGTTGCAAAAACTGGAACTCCTGGAAGAAAGACTAGGGATGTTACCTGTGTTTAATGGGCAAGCTGCCAATGGGGTTTCAAAAACACGCCTGTGATACAGAAGGCGTGATAGTACAACAGCCCTGTAACTTGTCTGCATCAGTATGGATCTGACAAGCTCTAGTACACGAGGAAAGCAACATGTGAGCATGTCATCCCTCAGGATGTGCCACGGAGCCCTCTTTGTAGCTTTTTGCATCTTAATTCCATGATTTGCACTAATGAAGCATTGATATTTTTTCCTGGTACACCTTAACTTGTGATACTTTTCAAATGGCAAAAATAATTGTTCTCACAGGCATGTCACCAGAGCATCCCCAAAAGTTCAACTCAATTAGGAGTTTTTGCCAGTCTGATTGCAAATGTCTTTGCACTTTGGGCAAAGCCTCTCACTGACTGCAGAGGAACCTTCTCTCTGAGTGAGAGCTGAAGGAAGACAACAGGGTTTTGACCCAAATAGAGGCTAAAAGTATAAATCAATTACACCTGCTCTGTGGCTTTGAGACTGAACTCATCAACTGCTTAAATATTCTTTGCATAGATTTAATATAAAAGTCATCATTCTGGTCGAGCAGATCAGGTGTTTGCAATTCATCAATGAGTCCCTTGTTCACACAGAGATTTTACAAGCATGCTCCCCTTTTCTTAATCTGGGCTCCTAGACTCACTGGAACTTGTTTTGCATGAAGTAAAACAAAACATGTGGTTTTCTGCTGCACTCATTTAAGCCCATGGGGTAAATCATGGACATAGGCAATGAACAAACATTATCTGCCTTGAAATGAACCTACAGTTCTCCCCCTGGAATAACTTAGTGCAAATGTTTCCTGTTTAAAATGGAAAGAGCAAAAGGAAGAATTCCAGGCCTTGGACTTTTAGGACCCTATGCTCCCAAGGGACTTTTTGCTTTAAAAACAGAACATTATAAAAGACAGGCACTCCCAGCCTCCCCTTCTCCCCCCTCCTTGTGAGACAGTCCAGACAGAGTGCTGAAGGGCCTGAAGCCACCCTCTGAGATACTAAAAGGACTCTTAACCATATGCATTGAGACAACTGCTGTCTCTGCTCACACACCTATGCCTTGCAGCAAAGCCTAATTTCCACAGCATGCCAAAGAGTTGCTCCGTGTATTTCTATACGAAAACTTGCTCACTACTCAGTCCCATCACACTCAGCTTTTAGTTCCTCTGTGTGCAAAAACACACTTCCAATCATAAAAGGCTTCTGCAACGGCAGGAACTGCTTTGTGTCAAGCAGCAAACCAATAGAAACAAGCGTCAAACCTACACACATCACCTTTTAATATAAGGATAATGGTCAAAATCCTGTATATTAGATTTTATAAGAAGTTCTCATTGGCAGCTATAGTCAATCAAATTCTTGTGAATCATATTAAAAAAGGACTGAGCTTGGAACCTGATCCAGAATTCACTGAAGAGCCAGGTAGCTTTTGGACTGCAAAATTGAATTACTCTAAAATAACAAATTCAAGACTAATTGGTATGAAAATGACTGGAGAACAGGACTGAGCCACCAACGTCATCTACTGAGGCTTCAGCACACAGCTCATCCCACATCTCACACAGGAGGTCTGGATGTTGCAGTGTTTTGCCATCTAGCCAAAAGAGCTGTTTCTAGGAAAACTCAGCTGGTTCCATTCTAGGAGATGCTGTGACTGTGCAGAGGGTAGTACGCTCAGGCAGCTTTGACCTAGGACTGTGCAGTGAAGGTGAGTCTGAGCCATCAGAGAGCAAGCACACTAGACCTGAAGCATGTACCCAAGCTGCTGAGCTTGTGCCATCAGACCTTCATTGCTGTTACCTATGCTACAAAGCTACATCCACCACTGGTTCACTTAGAGCAAATACATTTGATTGTGTAGATAAACTGCAGAGGAACATGAGGGAAGAGAAAATCTGCCTCTAAAAAAATCGACGTTCAAGCACCAGTTTCCCTTCTCTGAGTGTGAAACACCCAGAGGTGGCATCATTCTTGAGTGTCTAAGTCAGGACTTAGGAGCTGGGAGGAGAGGTTGTACATGAAGACAAGGCTTGAATCAGCTTTACACAGATCCTTTAGGGAAGCTCCAGAAAGACAGAAGGTATGTGAGAGTTTTAGCAGCCTTGGTGATAATACAAGCAGTGATAGAACCAATGATTGCCAGAACTCTTGCATTAGTAAAACCTCGGGAAACCCTGGTAATTGCCCAAAACTGGAGGAAATTTCATGACAGATATCCTCATGGCTGCACCACATTCTCCAGCTCACTTCCCTGGTGATCCCAGCAGGTGACATGCGGGCAGATACATATGCTACAGTGACAACACTTTTCTTCCCTTTTATGACCAGCACTGCATGTTGAAGCCAAGTTGTTTCCTGAGGATTCATTCTTCCCCAACTACCAGCCATACCCAGTGAAGTCTGGTTCTTAGGGAACTGTTCACAGTGAAACCAACCAGCCTGGGGAGTCTCCATGAACCTCTGACATGAACCACCATCTAACAAGTCTTACAACACAGGAAAAACAGCCCTTCCTTTCCCAAGTGAGTCAAATTAACCATGAGAAAGTCAGCCTTTTTAAGGCAGAAGAAAAACCTACAGATACCAAGCTCTGGCTGTAGAAATGCTGTTACGATTAGGAGTAAGTCTGGGACACTGGGGACAGTTCCTGTCAGGAAGAACAAGGCTCCTCTGAAGCAGCACCATTTTCACTTGATAGCTCATGGTGTAAAAGTATATGCTGTTGTTTATCCTTAAACAAATTGCCATAACAACTCAAAGCAAACACTTTCTACTTGGCAGCCCCTTGTAGATGCTGTGCTTGTTTCTACAAGAAGCCAAACAGCCCCTGCCTTTTCACTCGGCAGACATTGGCCACCTCTGAGGAGGGCTAATGAAATTCTTCTTCTCCCCTCCCTTGCTGTTTTTGTTGGCTCCTGATGAGTTCAGAGTTCACAGGGCTGTATCACACCTCCCAAGTGACCCACGGTTTGGGGGTCAAACCAATAACCTCAAGTGGAAAATCAGTGACCCAAGGGAGTGATCAAAAATCCACAAATTGGGTCAAGCAGGTCCAGCCACTCAAAAGGACCAGCCCAGGAGCGTGCCCTCTGAGAGGACATGCTGAGTAGGAGCTGCTCTGACCATCAGCTGTTTTCCAGATTTTGGCCAGTTGTTTGACCTGGGGGCCCAGTGAAATTAATGGCAGGCAGAAGGTAGGGAAGCTGACACAACATCCTGGGAAGGAGCTGGTCTCAGAGCTCAGAAAGCAGTTTTGCTGATAGTTAGCTCTGCTGGCTCCCACTGGAAGAGGCATCACTGATGTGGGTCTAGCTAAAAGCGAGGCTGCTGCTGAAGCAAGCAATGGAAGGATGGGAGGCAGAGGCACCAGATTCAAGAAAGGAGTGAAACTGATGGGGCAGTGTGAAAATGCACTCCTCAAAACCACCATGGGCAGGGTTCCCCCTTAAAATGTTCATTTTATTGTGAGGAAGCTAAATCTCACCTTGCCCTGCAGAGAAATTAAAGATCTCACATGTGTTTTGCCACATAATTTCATATGCTGGTTAGAAGCTCTACGGGTTTATCTTCTAAATAATTCAACAAGTAAGAACTGTGATTGGTTTTGAGCTGTAAGAGCACAAAGTAGCCTTGTCCAAATAAAGCACCTAACTTGTTGCTGATGTTCAATTAACAGTACATGGGTTGTTATTTTCCCTATGACAAGTAAAGCCTGAAGTAGGTTTGTTCCCCCCCTTCCTTTATTTATCTTCCAAGCACAAAGAATATAAAATCTAGTATTTTCTGGCTTTGCTGCACAATTTTTAAGAGCCTCTGGGTTTATTTAAAACTGAACCAAAGGATTCAGAACACTTAAGAAAGGCTTCTTTTACCCAAAATGTTATTTAGTCATTGAAGCTAAACCGGTATCTATAGGCTTCAAAACCCCAACTAAACCACTTTTTGCTTTCTGCACTTCCCTTTTTTTTATTTTAAGCTCCGATTTCAGCAGTTCTTCAGTTGTGCAGAATCTCACAGGGTAGACTGGCCTAAATACCTGATGCTTCAAAAAACAACCAGAAAAAATCATTTCATTTCAGGTTTACTGTGTTTCATTGTTAACCCCCATTTGCAGGTCACCTTTAACATCAGCCATGAGACACATGCTTGGGTTTTCTGAAAGGAAAGCAAAATGACAGTCTGGCTGTTCACGCTGTGCCCCATCACGTTGGGGGTTTGGATTTCATCATGACAAAGAGTTTTTCTTGCCTCTGTTCTATAGGGAGAATCAGGGAGGTCACCCTCTTAGTACCTGGTAAAAAGCAAGGAAGGGAATGCTCTCTTCTTACATCACTGTCTCCTTCTCACTGCTGAGAGAATATTTTGCAAGGGATATAATCTCACATGAAAAACTGCATTCTTACTTTGTCAGGGAGTACTTCTTGAAATACTTCAAAGACAGCTACAGACTAAGTGGCAAATGGAAAGCCCACATTTGGTTGCAGCCTCTTTCATGTCTAAGCAAGACATACAGAGACTCTGGGTGATGGCATCAGGCAGCTCAGGCTGTGATTAAAGAACAGGAGAAAGCAATAAGGCCCTATCTTGTGTCCAAATTCTCACTGAAGAACTCTATTGTATGCATCGTGATTGCATGCTGTTTGTTCTCCGCCAGGAGGATCTACTTTTAAAGAAGAAAGGAGAAGCTGATGTAAGAATTAAATTATGCAAACAAACAATCTTACAGTATCAAATACATTACACTGTGTCTTTATAAAGCTTTTCTCAACATGCACTAAAAACTGACTGAAAAGACCATGTAGTCCCTATCTCTTCAGATACAGTATTAAAGACACCGCAGTGCTGTTTGTAGTTAGTGGCACTAAGAACTTCTGTTGCTTAATATTCAGTGTGCATATAACTAAAAAAAAACCCATATAAAAAATTAAATCACTGCAGGTTTAAAAAACAAATCGCTGCATGACTCTGAGCTTCATTAAAGTCCGTCTTGTATCTTGATAGGAGAGATACTCCTTTAACAAATATTCTTTGCCGTTTCAGACCAATACTTCCCATAGACAATGATGGGTTTTGCATTTAAAAAGCCACTGGAAATCAAATTTGATATCTTAGCGCTGCAAAGAATCTGCAGCACAAGGAAGTGCTCAGTGGCTGCTGTCTGTGTGAGAGGCTTGTACCTCTCAGAAGAAGGCAGATGTCTAACAATGTCGTACTAACCTCAAACACACCACACACAGATTATTTATGGGCTGAGCTGGTGAAGGTGCTTTCTTCTCCTGTTCTTTTATCAACAATACAAGGCTAAAAAATCAGATAACGTAAACGAATGCAATCCCTGGCTCTCATTTGGCACATGCCATGCGGAGAGAGCTGTTTTTAGTTTGAGGACTGTGTTTGGAATTCCTTCAGTGTCAGGTTTCCAGTTACCAGACCCTCATCCCTGGGCCAGGCACGACTGCGGTTGGACTGGATTAGCAGAACACTCTGCAATGTATATTACATAGCTTTGACTTCTATAGGCTTTGCAGACCCATAAAAATAACGATCATTTCATGACCTGCGTTTCTGGGGCAGGGGGAGGAAAAAGCAGAAAATTCTCTCTCTTCCCTTATTAAAAGAATTCATATTTGCTTTGGATTTGGAGAAGGAGGGATCCATACAAGTTTGTCTGAAATTCAAGCAAGAGCACATTTCAGATGTAGTGCAGGCAGGCCCACTGCTCTTCCCTTGCAAGAAGTTTTGCAAAACTTAACAGTGGCCTGAACTGGCCTGTGCATGAGAGCTTCTATGCGTAGTTTTTCTCTCTGTACAGTACTATGGCTTGGAATATTTAGAAACAAACAGCAAAAGCACCACAGTCCTGGAAGGTAAGCGCACAGACAGGTTTACATTACTCTAGTTGAAGTCTAGCCTTAAAGCAGCTGGAGAGCAAATGTCCAGGGCTACATATTGAGAGATGTTGGACTCCAGCAGCTCTCCCTGGGCAATTCTTAGCAACTGGAGACATTTAGGTGTCCCTCTTATTTTTACATCTAGGAACAAGCATAAAGCTTAGTTTGATACTAGCTTTCCATGAAGATAAGCAGACTGCAGAAACAGCTGTAAGACAGTAAGATAGGAAAACAGTTTTAAAATTGACAGGTTTAAAATTTTACTATAAGATTATATAAGATTTCTTATGACAGCATGAACAGTCTCATTTGCACACAATCAAACTGATTGTTCTCAATTCCCAATGGAGCAAACTATGTCACAGACTGGCTAACATCAGAATTCAGAGTGCTATTTAATTAAACCCCCTCAATCAGCAACAAAGCCATAAAACATTGTGTTGCTCCTTTGCTCCAGCATTAGTTTATTTTCCACAGCAGATATCAGACCAGCTTCTGATAATCCCATCCTGCAAGCAAAGCTCCCCTTTCTTTCCTTCTCTAAATTCAACCTACAAACATAGGAACTACAATAATCAGGATTAAAACCCTCAAAGCAAGAGCAACAAAACCCCGAATATGCTAGCCGGTACTCTATAAATGTCCATTAAGCATTCAAAACAACTAGCCCAATAATCCTTCCTACTCAATTCCTCACTTGTTTTGTTCATATGCTCTCAGGCATGGTACATCTCTTCTACCAGGAGGCATAAAATAAAGTAGCACCTATTGAACAAGACGTCGCTATTCTGTGATCTCTTCAAGCTTAGAGGGATCTTAAGTAGATTGGTACTTTAAGTAGCGAGTCATTACAACATGTGTCATTTCATATGTTACTCATTATTCAACACAACATAATACCGTGTGAGTCATTAACCTCTTGGCATTGGTAACCTACTCCTCCTCTTAGAGTCA
>JANHGB010048454.1:33238-49697 GCA_026283785.1 Coracopsis vasa
TTCCTTTGGTCTGTTCCTTTGACATGGTTTTTGCTAGTGGAAATCTGCAACCTTGATTGATGGCAGGGAGAGCCTGCAGAGACCTCACTGAGATTTTAAGGTCCCTTTGGTCTTTTGTTTTGCAGATCAGCAGGGGCTGAAAGCTCCTCCTACAGATTAAAAGAGTTCTTGGCCTTTCCTCTCCTCCGTCACATTTCTGAGACAATACTGGCCAAGTTATACTGGAGGGAGAAAACTTCTTTTTAAAGGATACATGCACCTTAAGCCAGCAAGAGAAGCAAATGTTTATGTTTCTCAGATGAATTTTGCATTTCAACACAGACTCTAATACAAAGAAGTACTGAATGCATGCAGAACTCCCAGCACTGGGGCAAGATGCTAAAGTGATATCCCCCTTATAGTAATATTTGTACTGCATTACTGTGCAGTAGCTCCAATGGACATGAGGACCCCACTATCACTGCCTGAGGAGAGCCAGCTACTTCCCTCAAGAGCAGGCAAGCAACGAAAAGGGAGAGAGACACAGAGAAGGTAAGACCCCAGCGCTGGCCCAGTACAGAAGCCAGAAACATTATCCACATCTCATTGCCTCACCCCAACCTGTACTGCAGATCTCTACTTTTTCTGGAGGCTATTAGGGTATAAATTAAAGGTCCTGGGGTGGTTCAGGAGATTTTAATTTGATATAAATGAAATTCCATTGCCATAGTCAAAAATTCCTCTTCAGAAGCAAACAAACACACCACGCAGGCAACAGGAGAGCTCCTCCTGAGCAAGGAAGCCTCCTCCCTTTGCCTATCCAGTCACAGCACTACTGCTATCCATGCTGTCTTGTAAAGTGCTTTCAAAGACATGTAAACCCAATTTCTATCCTGTTCTCATTTTTCACCTGGAATGAATTTAAAGCAGGGTGCTTACTCAGCTGTGCTGTTCAAATGGTTTTCAACAAGTAACAGGAATCATTAAAAGAATCTTCCTAAGTTATAACAACCCAGGCCCAGGTCTTTACTACTCAGCTGCTGTAATCTTAACACGCTGTATGATCTTTCGTGGGCTAGTAAAAACCTATGAGAAGTGGTTATTAATGTTATTATCAAGCTTTTAGGGTTGGGGTTTTTTTTTGTCCTCCAAAGAATCTCTCATTTAAATTAAAGTATTCCTTGCAGCGTTTTCCCCCACTGCCATGATGGAGCATGGCTGTCTATTCTGCCTCGCATAGCACAAACTGTATAGTAAAACAATGATTAAATAAAAAATGTAATTTTTTTTTTAAATCGATGGTAGCTGGCTATTTTTCCCTCCATTTCATTTCTTTCTGGGTCCAGACATTCTATTAAACTCACTGGAATGTGCCATTCCCTTTTCTCCCCTTTGCAACAAAGGCAAAGCTCAAGATCCAGAGGAAAATAATGGCTGATTTCTGGGAGCAAGGGGTATCTTAAAGACAAGCAACTCATTTTCAGTATTTCAGTCCCTGTTGTTCCCCTACTGCTCATGTACTGAATTGCTCCTAAACAGTGCAAACAGCCTGTAAGTACATCCTCCCCTCTATATTTTCTTTTGTTACAACCATTCATTTCTATACAGGCATTAGATTATACATTTCCTGGCTTGTCACAGTCCATTAACACTCTGGTAACCACCCCTTTTCCAGCCAGCCATTAAACACCACCTTTAATAATTGAGATTTAAAGGCTCAGGGCATGATAAACAGCTGAAGTTATAACTTTACAGCTGCCTCTACAGAAGTGTGTAAATCTCCAGATTTGGATAGGCAAATCAGTTAATTAGACCTGCATTAAGTCACAAACTTTGTGGGTGCTCTGACAGCAGATGTCTTGAAGTTGAGCTTTAAATAACCAGGGTCAAACCCCTCAATCCCACTGGGCTGGGAGAGACGGAAACGTCCCACCCGGTGCCCAGAGAGCAGTAGCACTGATTGCAGCTGCCGTGGCTCGTAGACGGCCACGAGCATCCTGCGACTGCAGCCCGTTCCAGCTGTGTTTATGCTGGCTTCTTCCTTCAGAGCTTCTACAGTTACACGAACATCAGTGCAGCTGCAGCAAGCGGAGCGGCTGCCGGCTGGACATGCTCTACCTGCTGCCTGTGGTGGAGACAACCCCTGTTTTACCACCCTGCATTTCCCACCCGCCAGCACACAGGTTCCCTTTCAAAGTAGGGCCATGCAAGTTGAGGGGGGGTTGAGATCAGCTTTCCCTTGCCCCTACCTGCAGCTGAGGAAAATGCTATGTGGATGGCCCTGCACTCACTGTGAGTCAGTAAATTATCAAAGCTGGTGAGATCTGGAGCTGCAGGCCGCTGGGCTGTTTAGGGGCATGGGTAGTAAGAGGTTAACCTTCAGTCATGAGGCCCAAGTGCCTGTGCTCCACCTCCGCATGAGTTATCTCCCTGTTGCTGCATTTAAAAATACTGTATGTAATTAACTGTTATCAGGTTGTTAAGCAGTGTGCTGAAGTGTGAACTTATCATTCAATTGTTTCCTCTATTTACAAAGCCTCTGCCATTCTCTGCGTCGGCAGCCTGGGACAGGCTGTTGACTTGTTCAGATGAGGAGGGTTTAGCGCACCAGATTCTGGTAGCAGAAGCAGATTCTGGGGAAGTGAGACATAGCCGTGAATCTCATCGGTTCCTCAAGCACCCCCTCAACATGCCCTGCAGAATTGCTGTGTGTGAATGAGACACACACACGCCACCGGTATCAAATACATCACTGTAATTTTGCTCTGAGACCTGAACCACGCAGCATTGAGCAAATGCACAATACAGCTCCCAACCATTATAACCCAGGCTCATGGGTATAGGTAGAGATTTTACTGACATATATGGCACTAACTTTAATGTCTTTATACATATATACACAAGTTACGTGGTCCATTCACAAATTAAAACAAGGTCTTCCACACACTTCCGCGCTCAGTTCTTCACCTTCCCATTAGCTGCACTTTGTTTCCTTAAGGAAAGCAAATCTGGAAGTCAGTGGACTTCATGACAGACAACAGGCTGAAGATGGAAGGTCATGGCAACGCGGCAAAATGCCACATCCTCTGCTGACCTTTGCCTCCTCCAGAAGGCCCAGGTTTGGTTTCCTGAAGACCATGGCTCCCACCATCACCACATTTTTTGCCACTTTCCCCTCCTAGCCTAGCTCTTCTTTGCTTTCTTCCCCAGCAGCACCAGCCCTGGCAATGCCTGCAAGGAGTCCAAAATGACACGAGACAACATCATAGAACCACAGAATGGTTTGGGTTGGAAGGGATCTTCAAAGTCATCTAGTCCAACCCCTTTGCAATGAGCAGGGACATCCTCAACTGGATCAGGTTGCTCAGAACCACATCCAGCCTGGCCTTGAATGTTTCCAGGGATGGTGCATCCACCACCTCTTTGGGCAACCTGTGCCAGGGTTTTACCACCCTCATTGTAAAAAATTTCTTCCTCACGACCAGCTTGAATCTCCCTTCTTTTAGTTTAAATCCATCACCATCAGATCTATGTGATTTCCTTCCATGCATTCCTGGTCAGGTGCAGCACGATGCATCCAGCAGGATTTACTAGTGAGGTCCCTGAAGCACGCAGTGTCCTTTGCTCTTTGATGCAGTCATCAATACCCCAGATCTGTGTGCATCCCCCCTAGCACTTGTAATAGAGGAGATATGTAGCTTCTAAACAAATTTCTTCTGTGCCATCTGCACACCATGCTGAATGCCAGACGACAAGATATAATTTGCAACAGCAAAGTTCTTGGAGCACAGCAACCTTCTAGAGACAGCAAGCACAGCCTGTGACAACACACTTATATCAGCTTAGTCATGTACCCAGAACAGAAGATATCAGGATGCTAAAGCTGGAAGAGAAAGCACACAGCAGAAGACAGAAAAAAAGAATGCCTTTAAGACACACCAAAACACTGCATCCTTGAGCAATGGGAAAGCAATGCCAACAGCTGGGAATTAGTGATACCTTTGTGAGCAGTGATAGCACAGCAGTTAGAAGATAGCGGCAAGCCAATATGGAGATAAAGAGAGGCTTTGGACAGCACCACCAAGTATAGACTTTGATTTCTTTTTAACACATATATACATCATGCGTCAAAGACTACCATGTGCAGCAGAATCTTATGTGCAAGACGTGATGTTATTAGTAGCTTCAGCTTAAATTATGATGGACACCAGGACATTCAGACTCGTACCCCTGCTCGGTCCAGGAAGGCTATTACATGCCATCAGTTGAGAAAAAGAGAAGCAATAGCACTTCCTGATCTGAACCTGATGAGAACCTGGCAAAGATTTCAGACAGCGTGGCTCAATTTGATTCGGGGGGAAGAAAAATTAAATGAATACACCCTCTAACTTGAAACAATCTTTTACATAATGAATCAACCAATTATCTTTGCTCTAGTATGTTCAAATCAAGGGAATCATCACTGAAAACAACAACCAATTTATAAAGCTCATTTAAAGCCACAGTAAGCTAGGCTGCTGATTCACTAATGAACAATAAAGGTCACTACTACAATATCATTCTAAGTATTTGCAGATTGTGCAGTGTGATAGACTTGAAGTGGCATGTTCATAAAAAACCATCAAGATACTTTGCAGAGGGAAATAACGATGGAAAGAGATTCATGCTCTGCCTAGATACCAGACTGACAAGGGGGAATAACTCAATGCAATGAGGAACTTTGTGCCCCAGACTCATCCGGTCTCAGCCAAAGCCCCTGGATGTCAATGGAAGCATTTCAATGAGCTTTGGATTAGGCTCTTGTATTGGAGAATGGTATCCAAAAGGGGAGGTGAGGGCACAGAGAGAATGAGACATCTGTATCCTGGAATGAAGTCAGGAAGTTAAGGCCTGACAGCCTTATAGAGCAAACAAATAGCTTGAGTACTAGATGTGGATTGCCGAAATGCCTCACTCCACGTGGAAGCATTCCTTTTCAATTGTCTCTTTCAGGTATTCAGAGAAAAACACTGACCAAAATGCAGTCTGTTTGTCACTTTTTGAGTGATCATGTTCTGGAGAGGGGCACGTATATGCAATTACTAAGAAACAAGACATTCTACCAGCTGAATAGCACACCTCTGTTACATGGATGATACATCTACATTTATTAATAGCATGGCAACTGGGGCAATGTAGCAGAGTACACCCTAAATTGCAGCATCATGTCTTTGACTACTACCAGAACCACATGCTTCAGAGGAAGCTGTAATTAGTGGACAATTAACAGTTTGCATAGGCCTTACAGCATAAAAGCAATCCCTCTTTTCCTGTCCCCAGAAACTAACTCAAATCAATGCAAGTATTAGTCTAACCCAGGTTTGCAGAAGAGTGCAGGTTTCAGAAACAGAAAACACTCAATGGCATGTCTGTACTTAAGATGTGGATATAAAAAACCCCCAACAATGATAATATTTAACCTTGACAGACCTAATATTTGAATCCCATAGACAAAAAGCACAATAGTGTCCAGAGAGCCTGTGGTTAATTGAGAACGACATCTTCTACAAACCTCAGTGTTAAAACTTCAGTGCTAACTTGGGTTCCTCTTTAACAAAAATAAGTGTAGTTCTACTTCCAGGAAAATGGGATTTTCTTTTTACGAACTTTGCAACATTTCAAAACTTCCTTTTTCATGATCAAAAAGTAAAAGGGAGAAATTTCATATCATAACAAACAGCTACAACATAAACCATTACTCAAGAAGAACATTACAGTTTCTAAGCCAGAAATGCACAAAGCAGCAACAACATTCTGAGGATGCAAAATGGTCTCTGTATACTAAAGTCCTTTGAAAAACTTATAAAACTTGTGGTAGAAACGAGTACAACTGAAAATGAAATGTCTAAGGAGCAAAAGACCAGGGTTAAGGATTCTGTATTGATTTTTTTTCCTACATTGGGATTAAAGTGATTTCAGCTGGGACCCAGAATTACAGATGTAATTATAATTTCCATTTATATTTTTAGACTGTGTACAAAGAAGTGTAATAACGGACAGCTGAGCATTTTCCATTGTCCATTAAAAGCAAAATGTTTCTGATGAAATCTCTGTAAGACCAAGGACCACTGCAGTAATCTCTCAATAATAAAGCTTCTTTCAGATGTTTGGTGATGAGAGAGAAGGGATAGCTGTCCGCCTTTCACACAAAGAAATCAAACCAAAATGACACTAAGGTTGTTATTCCCCTCAGTAACACTATAGAGATTCCAGGTTAAGATCTGTAACAAGTCTCCTAAAAGAAAAAAGTCAGATTATTCATTAAATAACCTTTCCTGATATTATTTACAGGGTATTTAACAAAAAACATTGCATTAAGGGAACATTAAAGAGGCATTATTTAAACCACAGAAAGTGCAGCGAGTGAAAAAGTGAAATTTCTCCAAGTACCACATCCTTCCCCCATGCTTTACAATGCATGTTGAAGTCCAGGTTTCCTGGAGGCCTCTGATAGCTAGGCAAATGACTGCTATTGAAAAGCAAAATGCATTCAAGGTAAAGCAGGTGCTTAAGTGCTCTGATGGATCTGGGCCTAAAAATTCAAGTTGTAAACCCCAACTCAATTTCAACTGACTAATTGAATTTGGCTTTTTTAATTCCCTTTCCTTACAAACCAATCTGCTCTGTGCTTTCTGCCACAAAGCGTGGCGCAGTCAGTATCGCAGCACAGCCTGTACCTCCGAGCTGCTTCCACTCGCCATTCCAGAGGAGGCTGCACACCACGCAGTAAAGAGATCCTTATGGAAACTGCTCAGAACCAGCATGGTGTACTCAGGCAGCTGAAATTCAGCCTAATTTCCTAGTCAGTGAGAAATCCAGATGCCTTCAGACACCCCTACAAAGCTAATTAGAGGACTACCAGAGTCACCCAGTAAGAAACAGTATGTGCAGCAAAGTCCCCATAGGCTTTCTCAGCACAGCTACTGTGATCCTTAAAGCTTTTAACTGATTTTGGAAATCTTTAGTCGCTGAACGTATAAAGGGTGTTTGTTGTTTGAGGGTCTTTGCAAAAAAAGACTTATTATGTCCTTTATTCTACTCACTTTATCCCAGCTATTGTTTTAGGTGGTTGACTGCAGTTCAAAAGCATATCACTATTACCTCTTTAAGAAAGCAAAACAAAGGGGAAAAACTGATGATACCATGCTTCTAAAAATACATTCTTTTTATACTGAAGACATCTCAGTTCTCAGTAAACATAGCATCTCAGATGGAGCCAAAATTCATAACAAAAATGCTAAATGAGGGACCAAAGCCTGGTGACACATGGGTATGTACAACAGCACACTAACACCTAGATCCAAGCAAAAAGCCATTCACATGGATTTTCAGCTGTGAAATCCTGCTGAGATTGGTTTTGCTTGCCAGATTTTGTCATGATCTTCAACAAGCTGTACTCTCTCAAAGTACTTCCCTTCACCTGGAAAACTAAGACTATTTTATTTCCTTAAATGAAGAAAAGTGCCAGCTACTCCACATCCGAGGACCCCTGCAGGCTGGGGGGTTTACTTGATAATCTGGGCTGGGTTTTGTTCACCACATTTACCATCCTCCCTGGCTGGAACTGGCTGCCAATTTTCAAGGTGCTATCTCAGACTATCTAATGCACAGATCCAATCTCCTTGCAGAATTACATCTGGAGTGGAACAAAAAAGCCAGATAATTCACTTTGTATTAAAGTTAACACTCTCCTCCTCTTGCTTCCCACGTATGTTACACAGTGGACGTGCCTGCATGTTCTGCTCCGTTTTTTCAGCTGTTGCAAGCGCATAAGCTATCAATTACTCTGTGCATGGAGAAAAGATGGTGACTTGAGGAACAGCTTCCAGTTTACATGACTCCTCACCTCATCATCGCTTAAACATTTAAATGAATCCTGTTGGGCAAGAGGCCTGAAACAGATTCCTCAGGCACTCTCTTCCCTGCCATTTCCCCCCTCATTGAATGGTTAATCAGAGCAGAATAACTCTTTAAAACTAATATTTATTCAAACAGCTGTAGGATCCCATTTGCTCGCGCACAACCAGCAGAGGCCACAGCGATACCAGACAGAAGCCAGCAGCAGGTATGAGTTCTGTCAATATCTTTATAGCCAGATTAAGTTACATTTGGCAGACAAAGTATTTGAGTACAGCAAAGACCATTACCATAAAGGTGTGACTGAGGTTTTAACATATGCACTGGGGTATTTAATATATTTCCAAAATAAAACTTGTTGAAAGTCTGACTCGTGGCCTATGCACTAACACCCACCACATGCCTACAAAGGTTTGCTGGCATATCCACCACATCTTTGCCTGTAGTAAAGATGCTCAGTAGCTTATGCAGATTTTCCCAAATAAGCATCAATAAAAGAACAGTATCACTGTGCATCTTGTGCTTTGTTTATGCCATATTTTAAAGAACTCTTCTAGTAGAAAATTTCGAATAGGTGCTAAGTGACAAGATTAGCACTAATTTACATAACTATTGAATGATAGAACAATGCAATCTTTCCAGGCCTGAGATGAGGGTAAAGATTCTTAAGAAAGCAGGAATTAATTTTTTCTAATAGCGTACAACAACAGTTTTAGCTCCATGCTCGCTCTAAAGTTACTGGTGCATAACCGCTAGTGATCTGAACATTTGCAATTCTTGAACACCCTTGAATTACATTCATTTTAAAGTCCTACTTTTACTTCACTTATATCTGTGGTAAGATGGGATGGGCTGGAGAAGAACATATAGGGCATATATTCTTTTTTCTAGGATCTCCAAAATATGGAGAGACCGCTAACATTGGTGTGCAGACTTCCTGGGGGAAAAAGAAGTCCTAATCATAGTTTATGAAAGTACTACCAGGCTGACACAGACAGGAAAGAAATTAAGGAATATCCTTTAACAGTGATTGCATTTCAGTCTAAAGCTATTGCTGATGACAGTCTGTAGGAAGACATCCGTGGATTGCGCCATGGATCAGGCTTGTACTAGCTTCTATTTGCAGGGTAAGGTGTTACTCAACATGGATTAACATAGCCAAAGTGTGACTTTCTAAAGTGTCATAGTTGAAAAGCAACTTAAAAGCCCTAGGTGAATATATGGGCAAAGAAAGTTGGACAAAACCCTCTAGAATTTAGCATATTCTCTTGATGCATGTTTAAGAAACTTCTGTGCAGAGAAATTAAATATGTCACCTACTTAAAAAATGGAAGCAGTTTGGCTGCCAATTGTATGAGCTGTGTTGAAACAGCTGCTCTAGCAACTGTTTTTACTATTAAATTCTTCAGTGATTCTCTTAATCCCAAATTAGATATCTCTTTCCTTTAATCAACGAGTTATATACAAGCTCTCTCCTCACAAGGCAAGGTTTCACCAAGGATAACAAACAACGGCAGGTCTGCTTAAAGCACTGCCCTTGTGTTCCTGTATGGCTTGCATCTCCCCCACTCTGTTTCTTATCCCTTGGTGGGTGGCACGCTGAGTGCTCACGACTCTGTCCCTGCGTGTTTGTTAAAGAACCCAGAACTATATTTGAGGTCTTAAGATTTCACAGCTTGTCATTACCTTGCAGCATGCAGACTGTCCACATACAATTCACTTTCCTACTTTATCTCCTTTCCTCTTTCCTATAACTGACTCCCTTCAAATGACTTGTTATTAGAAACTTGAAACTTGCCATTGTGATAGTGCAACTTCCTTTTAACATCTTTCCTGTTTGCTTGGTTTTGTTTGTTTGTTTGTTTTTTTCTGAGCCTGCTTTGCAAAGATTGGATGGAGACAAAGGAATAGGCTGGATTATGAAGAACTGACCGCAGTCTGCCTCTGAGTGACTGGTGCCATCTCAAAGCTGCTGTTTGCTTACAGGAGCCTAGCTGAGCAGTGACAGAGCATACAGGAGGTTCATGCACAATGCTATGAGCGCTGCAGAAAGCTCACTCAAAAAATCCTGATCCAACATGCTCAAAAAACATACATATTTACACCTGATGCTGTTGGCTTCCTGTATTTCTCCTTTGTTAGCTGTTTTTAAAGCACGCTCCCTGACAAATGTCTTTCAGCCACACCTCCAGACCTATTTATTAAGCGAAAGCCAAAGTCAAGAACTGCAGTGGAATTGTCTTATTTTACAATGCACTTTCTCATAGAAAGAAAAGCCTATTTCCTCACCTTTGCAGCCTAGAGTTCACACTTTTTGATCAATTCTGAATTATAACTCAACATAAGCAGCAACATTTTTATTCCAAATATTCATACCTATAAAACAGCCAGCTGAGCTTCCCAGCCTGTTGGTCTCCTGAGCAGGTTCAATATCCATCTCAACAATGCAATGGATGTATTTGCATTTTGTAGCACGCATCTTATTCCCCAGGTTTCACTCAGCACATCACTCTGTTGATGCATTCTATGGGCTATATGCTTTTGGTTTTGAATTTGATCAGCTTCTTTTTAATTTGCATTCACTTATCTTTTTTCTGCAGATCCTCCATCTCAACCTAACCATTTTGTACTGACACTTCTTTCTTTCATTAATATTTTCTTCCTGAACACTTGTTTTGTTCTTTTACTCACTGGAGGCATAACTAATACAGCTTTTTCTTTTCTGAAGCAATGTCTCCACGACTTCATTAAATTTTATAATATTAATTCAAGCCCTTTTATTCAAAGACAGCATTTTCCTCCATCTCCTGTATTTTTAAGCTGAATTTGGTGCCCTCAGTTTGAGTGGGATGTCCTTATGCCTGGTTACACACTAAAATCCATACCAGATCCATGTGTTTTTGTAAATGTGACACAAAGTATTTTTATTTACTCCAGCTAGTAGCTCCTTGCAAAAGGCTGCTGTTTAGTTTCAAAATATTAACTGACTTGTAAACTATTCCATATTTCATTAACTGGCTTTTCGCTATGAGAAGTTGACTGACTTATTAGAAATATTGACAAAACCCCATCCATCTGCCTCCCCTTACACTCTCAAAGTATTCTTCTGGGACATCTGGCTTTTAGTGTTTTTTTCCAAGCTATGTCCCAGTTGTTGCAGACATTTTCTTTGGATGATTTTCTTTAGGTATTCCCATGGAAATTACAGAGGTGGCCCGGCAGCCATGAACCCTGACCTTTCAGACTTTCTAAAGTGTACTTTTTCAGTGTTCAGACTTAATTTGGCTTGGATAGAGGCATCCTGTTCAGTTTAAGTGATATTTCTATTTTATTAGGAAGCTCGACATATGTTTTACAACCACATCTCCTTCCTTTTGAACTCACTGTAGAGATTTCTGTATTTGTGGTCATGTTTACAATTTTCTCTCCTCCTTTCAGCTAATTCTTAGGAAAAACACAAGGCCATTATTTGAAACATCTACAGTACACTGACCATCTCTTAACCTGCTCTGCTTTTAATGCCTGAGACTTTTTCTATAGAAGGTATACACAGATTATTTATGACCTCTGCACATTTTTGGACAAATGTGTTTTGACACCATACACAAAACCAGCCTTTAGACTTCACATATGACACTGGGGTGATATTTACACCACGG
This sequence comes from Coracopsis vasa, assembly GCA_026283785.1. Lineage (NCBI taxonomy): Eukaryota > Metazoa > Chordata > Aves > Psittaciformes > Psittacidae > Coracopsis > Coracopsis vasa. The sequence goes on from JANHGB010048454.1 coordinate 44,773, forward strand.
CATACTACTGCAGAGTAACTGAAACTGAAACAGAACAAGTTGCAATACAGCACTTCCAGCTTTCGGCTGCATGTAGGTATCACCAGTCTGGTGTCCTGCTGTGGATTTGGACTCTGTCCTTCTTGAAGCACAGTCATTTCCATGACATCTCAGAGACCCTGGGCAGTTTCCACAGCAATCACTTTTATTATCTTGCAGAGTTAAGTAAAGTTTAAGCAAATCTTAAACTGTTTGATATTGGATTTAAGCTAATCTCTTAATGAGCCCATCAGCTTGGTTCCCAAGCTTGTGCTCTAACAAGTAAGAATCATCTTTTTTCTTTGCCTGTATTTCATCTTGCCTGGTTTATTGCAACATATTTTGGAGGTCCTTGAGTAGGACCAGTATCTCCATTAAAACTGATTCTAAATTAATCTGCCTGGACTTAAAACCCAATTAAAACCATAGACGTATTTCCTTTAAAATGAGACCACATTGGAAGATACAGACAGACAAGGCTTTTGCTGCATTTTCAATGAAAGTACAGCTGTCAAGAGAAAAATAATATTTAAAAAATATCCCTGAGTTACTGATACTACTTCAGATGATTAAAACAGAAGAGAAAGTTAATAATCAAGTATACCACAGAATATACTGTTAGAATATTACTTACATTTCACAACTAGCATGATGAAATGAGGCAGGCCATTCATTTTTGCACCACACTTAGTTCTAATCCTCTTTAAGCCTCCAAATCATCAAGTCTTTTTAGTTTTGCTGTTATGTCATGGGAATATTAAAAAAAAAAAGATTTACATTGAAAATGAAAAAAGACCACTCACAATTGCCTCTTCTCTTCATTTTAATCAAGATGAGGAATGAGGGAAAATACAGGCATTTTTTTAGCTATCTGAATTACAAAGTGTTTTCCCATCTCCCTGCCCTTCACTGTCTTCCACCACGCTGGAAGGAAAACCTGGGCATTACTAAAAATACAGTGCATTATATTATGCATCAAAAGTTATTAGGTTTGCTTTGTAACTGTATAATGTATGTCCAGTAACATGCTTTCACTGGTAGACTATGACTTTGGTGATTCTGGACTGGGATGATGAATTATTTCACTGCCATTAGAGTTCTGGCAAACTCCCCCCTCTCCCTTTATGAAAACATACCTGCAGATGCTGTTTTTAATCAGGTGAATGCATCTCCAACTTAAACAGTGCTACATGCAGTAGTGGCATTCCCTGTGACACCTGCAGTCCGTGTCAGCATTGCCACTCTCCACTCTCTGCCTGACAAAAAGCACAATTTTGGGCTAAAAAATGGAAAACCCCCCAAAATTTAGTAGAGCCATGGAATGAAGTCAACTGAAGAGAGGAACAGTGGAAACCAGAGTGGCAGTCTGTAACTAAGGAGAGTTTGAGCACCAAGATGGTCTCTGGAAGATAACTTGGCAGAACAGCAGCAGTATTACAGGGCAGAGCAACACTGTCACCATTACTGAGAACCACTGTGTCACCACATAGCACGTTTCAGTGCAGAAGGGTCAACATCAAAAACCAATCAGGACATCAGATCCCTTAGCAGATGGCTATAACCACAACTGCATTGCTGGGTCAATGCCATGAAACATACTGTTGGATGTCTAAGAGGAATGTAAATCAAATATACAAAATGAGAAAGGGAATAGATTTTTTGCAACATGGGATGGAATAAGTTAAATCAAAGGAATTTACAGCAAAAAAATTGTGATTTAAACCAACAAGCAGGGAATTTTCATTTAAATAACTGATTTTAAACCTTGCTTTTTCACCTAGTCAATTCCCATAGGCTGGGAATGTTCTGACAAGTTGATTTACAGCTAATTATAGTCTGCGCTAAAACTGTGATATCTTTTTGTTAACCAGGAGAATACACCATATACATATTTAAGTAATGTCAGTATATTAATTTCAGATTCTGCTAGACAATAGTGAATGATGACTTATTTAATAGACAATTCCTTGTGATTTGTGTCAAGTCACTTTCTGATGACATTTTGGGGATTCAATTAAATTCCAGAAATCCTGCATTTTGAAATAAAATTGGTTAGTAAAATTAAAGCACTCAAGTGCAAAAAATAGCTGATGAAACTTGCTAAGTAATTCATTCCTTCTGTTTGAAGAACCTTATCTTTTCATGAAATAGATGTTAAAGAAACTTTGCTTTTGATCCAAAGAGTTGGAAATATTTTTGACTCAACTCTAGAGGCTACCTCATAAATTGACTGCATGGGGACTCTGGCCCCTTGAGTCAATGCTACTTTCATGCTTTATAGGGTAAGACCCAAGTGCTCAATCTGTTTAATTTATTGAAAGGGAGGTTAAAAGATAACATAAATGATCTCTGCATAAAAATACTGAAAGGGAAGCATTTTGCAGGCTTGCCTCTTAAAACCTAGCAAGAAAACATTTACCATAGTATCTAGGAACTGAAATTGGGTTATTTCAGACTTGGGGAAAAAGACCCACAACATAATCCTTTTAAAGAGCAAAATAATTAACCTCTGTAGAATGCAATGAATTCTCCGCAATGTGACATTTTAATTCTAGGTTAGATGCTTTTGTAAATACATTTACGAAAGTAATGTCATAGATCAAAATTTAAATTTACTTTGACGCAGAAATTAAGCTTTTGGGGAGCTCAGGCAAGGTGATCAAAATTGTCCTTTCTGGCTTCATACCTAGAAATGGAGGATGTGCAGCATTTAGCTGCCACCTTAAGACGCGCAAGTTGCATGGTCAATCTGAAGAGAACCTTCCAGCATGGCAAGACTATGTGCTGCCACTGTACTGCAAGGCTAGTTCCTTAACATATTTGCTAATTTCCCAGTTTTAGGATGCGTGTTACATGTAAGAAGCATATTCCTGTGAACCAATTACCAGTTTGCTCAGTGGTCTCCTCCCAGCCAAAGCAATACAGCTGAACTCATCCACACAGCCTGAACTGATTTTTCCATGCTAGCAGTTGTTTTCCAATGCTCTTACTGCCTTTCCAGCCCCACGCATTTTCTTGACAAAGAGGCATGTTTTTCAATAACACAAGGATTCCAGACGAAGTCTGGAGCTTTAGCTTTCCCTTGGAATCAGCATTTCTTACCAGGAAGATGGCTGAGCTTTCTCATCTACACTCGTCATGTCACCAGTGTCCTGTCTCCGTGTCTGACAGCCTGCTTTTGGTCACAGCCAGCTTTTCCATCAACACAGAAAAGAACGTGTCCTCGAACACGACATTTCTCCAAACAAGGCTGCCATTGGCAAGACTGTGATTTACATTAAGACAGACTTCCATAAAAGCAAGCTCAAAAATAAAACTATGAACAAACAGCAGCTTCAGCATCATATCTGTTCCATAGCTCAATCAGGAAAATATTATGTATTACATCAAGAAAACAGGCATTAAAAATAGTTTGAAAAATACAAATTTTTTTTGTTTCTCACACCCTTGCCCTGCTCCTCTTCCCAAAAGAAGAGGCTAAGAGATATAAGAATCAAGCCATTCTTCTAAGCAGGAGGATTTAACATTGCTTAATACTACTACTCAGCAGTACTTAGCTGTAGCCCCAGGGCAACACGTAAGTACTGAGTGCAAAGAACTATATCTCTCTTGCAAAGCCTTCCATTCTGTCTTTCCCACTTAGCTGCTTTTCTGCAGACAGAGCAGCACAATGCAATGTGAGATGAAGACCTGCCACTCTCCTGCCACAGCCACTTATCATCTAATTCAGATGTTTGCCTCTCTAGACATTTCCAAACCAAGTCTACAGACTGGCTTTATTTTACTTAGAAACCTAACTACATAACTCAGCTGTCCACTCATTAAGCCAGTCACATACAAAGCCTTTCTCCAAAGGCTGCTGCCTCCTGTTTTCAGCTTTTAATTAAAAATGTAACCTTACACAGGAACAGATCCTGCACTGAGAGGCAAAAAAGGGCGTCACTGAGCTCAGTGAGACTGGAACACTTGATTTGCTGCTGCACTGACTGAAAAGGCAAGCACACTCGACACAGCTGAATCCCACAAATACAGTTAATACAGACACGTTACCTGAAACTGGCCCATAATATCTAAGCTTAAATTAGCAGCTATGGAGAAAACCAGAAGAATACAAAACAAAATGGAAAGGGCAAAGCAGCAACGATGTTTCAAAGCTTAGAGTTTTACAACCCACAAGCAGATATGTTTGGATGCTGCTGGCAGTCTGAATTCCCCCTCATGCAGGAGGTGTGCCTTTGCACAGGAACAGGGCAGCGCTTAAGGGAACCAGACATTCATAAAGCTATTTGGCAGGTGATCATTCCTCTTTCTTGCCCAGTGGGGAGGAAAACCAAAGCTCTCATACTCAATTTGTCCATATCCACACACTGGCATGACTCCTGCTGGCTTCCAGGTAAGCAGAACAGGTTTACCATGTAGGTCCCAGCTACTCTTGACATAGCACAGATCCCCCCTTCCTTCCTCATTGAGTGAAACTGGCTGCAGGCTAAACACTTGCCTCTCTTTCCTTGTGTGTGCCACACCAGCGTGGCAGCAAAGATCCTGGACTCAACACAGTACTACAATAAGAATCTGTCTCCCAGCATCTACAACCCTCATCTGAAGACTCTTTAAGTACCTCTTATTAAACTGGACCTAAATGGCTAAGTATGCAGACAGTTATATACCACATCCATATCAAATGTAGCTCAGTGATTATATAACCCCCATTTTCAAGAAGGGGAAAATGGAAGACCCAGGGAACTATAGACCAGTCAGTCTCACCTCTGTGCCTGGCAGGATCATAGAGCAGATTCTCCTGGAAAGCACGCTAAGGCACATGGAAAACAATGAGGTGGTTGGTGACAGCCAGCATGGCTTCACTAAGGGGAAATCCTGCCTGACCAATTTGGTGGCCTTCTATGATG
>JANHGB010048454.1:57732-70520 GCA_026283785.1 Coracopsis vasa
CCCTGCCCATGGCAGGGGTGTTGGAACTAGATTATCTTAAGGTCCTTTCCAACCCTAACTATTCTATGATTCTATGACAGCGTGCTTTCACCTGGGGCTCTACCTCTTCCCACAAATTCCCACTTGAGCCACTGGAGCTCCCTGCTCCAGATCCATCCCAAGTGAAGTTGACACTGAAGACCTAAGACCGTGGGTACTGCTCATAATAAAAAGAACAATGCAGAGCCATTTCCAGGGTGGCTGTCCCAGAAGGCTGCAGTCACCGCTCCCTCTCCTGCAGCTATTTTATTTAAAGCCGCACATAGAAAATTTCAATCATCTTTGCAGAGATCAGTTTGTTAAAAAAAATTGTTTAAAGCTTCTTAACTAGCTATAGAAAAACCACGGCTCAGAGTCAAAAGTTTCACACTCTTGAAAAGGAATAATACAGAGTGGGTGTTGCATTCAGGCTTATTCATTTTTCACTTACAGGCTAAACATCTCTTTTGCCCTTTTAATTTCTCCTTCTAAACCTTCGTTTTCCCCACTTCTGAACAATAAGCCTCCTCCAACATTTCAATCACCATTAAGATCAGAAAGTGAGGTAAGTAGCAACAGCTTAACTTCATCAAGGCTGATGTGATTTTAGCTATACACTTGTAGACCCAGTGCAAACCACTGCTGACTTCCCTTGAGTCATGCCTGACTTAAAACTATGGGAGATCAGGAAGAGCTTATGAAGATGGAAGTCCCGGGACTCCTAACTTTTTCACTGTGTACACATCGAGAGTCACTTGAGCTTGTGCATTGTGGTTTTCTCACCATAAAAAAATGGTGCGATAGTACCATTGTATTTTACATGACCAACATGCACTAAAAGACAGGAGCCAGCAGAGTGAGGCACATGCTCTGCCGTCACCCAGGTGATTTGAAAGTTCTGATTTTTGCCTGAAAGTCTGTATATAAACATGGCAGGCAGAGCTGCTGCATTGCTTAGTACATTTTTCAATAGTCTTGTGATCATCGGCAAAAGGACTTGATTCAGATGCTGGTTTGACCTCTGTTCTCAAAGCTCTTCTTTTGTCTGTGAGCGTTTCTAATCACATGGGTTGAGATTCAGCATGCCAAAAAGAGCCGTGGTATAACGGAATTTGCCCTTTAACCTTCAGGTCTCCCCTCTGCTGAGACACAGTTGGTTTTTGTTTTCAATTAAGTGAAAACTGAAGAAAAACTGAGAGAGGTAAAAGTGGATTTGTTCCCCACCCCAGCCTCAGTGTTTCATGCACAGGTGAAGCACCAAAATTCACCCACTTTATTTTTCTTGCATTTAAACAGTCTGCCTGGTTGTAGGCACTGCAAGTGCAATTTAAGAGCATGATTTGACTCACTAACACTTTCTTTAGCTGTTCAGAGGTGGGTTATGTAAGGCAGTGAACTGGATGCTCCATGTGAAATGGAGGAAGTTGATGAACGAGGTCTTCTTAATCACTTACTGCTGTGATATCCTAATTATCCCACCCTCCAAGACCTCCAGCCTTTCCACAGAAAACATGTTTTCCTCCATCCAGCTTTTTAATGTTTTGCATCAAAGAATAAAAATTAAAAATTCTACCAGTGTCCACAATTCAAAAGAATTTTCCTGATGTTTTCCTTACATACACAAAGAGGGATGTATTTTGCTTTCCTGGTTTTGCAAAGAAAGTTGAAACAGTGATTTTGCGTTATTATAACACTCATCATTTCTCCCTCTAATTTGGATGGTTTTTAATAAAGCTCCATTGATTCCACTGAAAGAAATCCCTCCTGGCAAAAGCAGAACACACATGCTGATTGCTAAATATGCAGCAATTATCATATTCAGCAGCGCACTTTAATATCTTATTTATAGATGTATCTATCTATAATTTGCTTTAATTAAGTTGCATTGATTTTAACGACAGAAGCAGTCCTCAAAGAACAGTCTAATGTTACATGAGCCCATCAGTACTTCTTTACCATTGTTTAGATATAAGACAGCACCTTTAATACTTCCTTTTGATAATCATAGCAGTGCTTTTCTTCGCGAAGTGGCTGCAATAGCAAACCAAGAAGATTCTCCACAGGAACTCTCAAAACCACTGCCACTGCTGGAAAGAGAGCACTTTCAACTTTCCTGTTACAAACTTGCTCGCAGCATAGTTGCAAGCACAAGGAAGGAAGCAGTATCTTCCCTGCAGGTCTTGAGATACCTTTCAGCTCTGCTCCCACTCCATTTTACAGACATCTTGGGACTGTAATTGTTAGAGGTTCTTCAACCAGGGGCTAACGCCTTCAAAGTTTGTTTTGGGTAATCTGGCAACTAATGTAAACTTTTGTATTTTCTTGTTAACAGAATATACAGGGAAGATACTTTGGGAAGGTGAATCAACAGATGGCCACAGCTGCCTGCTCACAGCCTAATCATGACCAAGCCACCATCTCATAGACTCCTGAAGTTCAGTTTTCTGGGCTCAGTCCCAGGGAATATTGAGCCTTCTTTCTGTTCAGTACATGCTCACTTTAAAGCATTTTATACTAGTCTGGTTTCGAGGTTATTCCAAAGAACACTGATGCTATTATTAAACTGTGATTAAGTTTATCAAAAAACATCTTGAAGAACTAAGGGAAGGTATTGCTGCACTCCTCACAGAGTCTCACAGCCTTGGTTTCTGATGGGTGCTACCACATACCTTGGCCCTGATTCAGGAAAGCACACTAAATACTGATGAGGGTGGTTTGTTTTAATTTCTATAGCATTTGATTCCTCTTGGAGGCATTCCCAAAGCTGACATACACCTGCATCTCTCAGTGGCTGTATCTCCTTTTTGGGTGAAAATACACAGGAAAAACATTTATATCTCTGTATCCTGAACACGTCTTCACACAATTGAACACAGCATTCTAGCGATGATGATCTTGGCATCTCCATCTCTGAAGTAACCCTGTAAGATATTACTGGTTCATATCAACTGAGGATCTATCTCAGAAACAATTGAGGTAGCTTTATAATGTTATTTATGCAGATCTTAAGGTATCATTCACTGTTAGTTTTGGGGGGTTTTTTAAGTAAAAAATAAGTGCTGGCTTTTTCAATAACTGCCTTTCGGAATATATCAGCACTAGTTTTATCAGAATTGTTCGTATTAAAATGCAAGGGCATGATCTCAAAAGAAAAGCACCAAAGTAGCAATGCAAGTACATTTTCAGTTTCTGGTCATCATTTTTCATTCACTGATTATTGCTTAAGTGTTGATTAATAGTTATGTTCATGCTGCTAGAATGCATTTCCCTTGGGTGAGAAAAACATCTTTGTCTTAAGGAAAGAAGAGACAGTAATCAAACCATCCTTCCTCTTCCCTGTAAGAAACAGACGCGCACTCCGGAGTCACTGATGATCTTGGTTTTGCTGGTGAGTAGTTTTGAACATTTTCATGTAGAAAATCAGCTGTATGCAATCAGAGCACTACTTGGTTGGTCAGATTGCTAGGCAATTACATGCTCCCCTTCTGCCTGTCTCTCTCGACACATATATACATACGTACACACACATACACATACAAACGTCCATACTTACAGTCATTGTCCCTTCTCCCTGTGCAGTGAACACCAAGAACACCGATGACGGCAGTGCTCCCATACTGGAATTAAGCAAGGCTGATTATCTCAGGATTTACTTTTCCCACTCAGTAATACCCTACCTCTTGTTCAAGGAGGTGAAACTAATGGTTTAGATTTAGAGAGAGCGGAAAATTCTCTATAAAGGCAATAGACTGAGGGAAATACAAACACAGATGGGAACTTTAAAAGGGAAACAGGCTGTTCCCATAACAGTTTAAAAACATGGCAATTGCCTTAGCTTAGTAGAAAACAAGCTCTCAGCATTTGCTGTATCTTGCAACACTAAGAGAGAAAATAGCAAAGATGGAGGTGAAGCCAAAACTGCAAAGTGTTTTTGCACAGCCCCACAAAGATAATATTCTGCTTTCTGAACCCCAGCTCTGAGATCCCCCAATCCCTGGTGCTGGAAGACTATGGTTTCCTGTGGTACCGTGCAAAATGAGATCATTTCCTGGCCTGTGTCTGTCTCTGTGGGTGGCTTCTTTTTCCATTAGTGATATAATATGTTTTGGTTAATTCTACCTCTTAATTGTCTTTAATGAGCACCAGATTTGTGACACCCTCACTTGCAAACCTATTCTCAGAGCAGAGGCAAATAGAGGCCTTTTAAGCTGAGAGCAAAACTTAAAAGCAGCAAAACAAAAAACTCTCAGCACCCATCAGCATTGATTCTTTCCAACTTCAAGAGGCCATTTCAATTGCTCTTCCACTGAACCAGGCCAATGTAATTAATCTCTTCCCAGCCACTAGAGAGAATAACTTGTCACTGAGCTATACTCATGATGCAATATACAGCATACATAACGCACACATGTGAATACATTTCTAAAGCAGATCTCCTGTAGTTCTACAGTACTGTGCACAATTCCTCCCCCCCGAAACCAGACCTCTGCATTAGCCTGTTTGAAACTATGCTGCTTCTTGTTCTTCCCAGTCTTGCATTCTTCTCTTCTCACTGTAATTAGTTTACAAGACTACTTATCCAGATGATTACTGCTTTTAAATGACAGTCGTCTTTTCTTTTACTCCAGTTCATTGTTGTGTATCATTTTGTCTCGCTATCTGAATACTCAGTTCTCTAAAGCCTTTTCTCATTATGTTATCTCCTGATATAAGACATTTTGAAATACTTCATGAGAGACACTGTATGAAGTAAATTGAATTGAATTTTCTCTCAAAGTCAGGGGCTTTCAGCATCTTTCTCTAGCTAAGTCAGCAGAGTTCTTGGCACCAATGCCAGGATGTAATGGCCATGCTTTGCAGCCCAGCTATGAGTCTGTGCTCTTTTTAGGGAAAATGAAATGACACTGTCAGTACCTGGAAAGCAAACTGGGGACAGATCAATATTTCCATTTATGATGAGGATGGCAAAACAAAAATGTTTGTGGTATTTTTGAGGTTTTTAACACACACATTGAGACAATGCTATTTCACTGTATCTACCTGCATCTGGTGTTGGTGCTGAATGTGTACAGGGGGGGTATATGCATGTCTATGTCAGAGAAGAAAAGAGGGAGGGAAGGGGGAAATAGCAGGGCATGGAACTAAATTGCAGAGCAAGTAGTGGAAATAGTGAAAAGCTTCCTGCAGGCAGGCAGCTTCACAGGGGAGAGCGAGCCTTTCATTGTCTATAAAATCATGCCTTGCTGGAGGTCCTCAAGTGTAGAAGGGGTAGTGCCTAGAGGCAGTAAATCTCTCACTGTTGTATTATTACATTCTAAACACTTAGCTACTGTACAAACTAGCACACTGCTTCAAGAGAAGAAAAGGAGGAAGAAGGGGGAAAATGAACAAAGGGAAGAAGAGGAAGATGGCAATAAAATTGGGAAGCAACCCCCTGCCCCAGCTCTCCCCCAAAATACTTCACATCAAAGAAAAACAGCAAAAAGTAAATCGTCATTAAAGTTAAAAGTTAACCTCAACTCCTTCCATTGTGATCTGATACCACTGTGGAACAGTACTCCTAGAATTTGAATGGTTAGTCTGTAGCACAGGGTATTAAATCCACCTTAATCCTGTTAAACATAGATGCCACTAAAGAGAGGCGCTTCTCAATGGCACCATGACAAAAGCTCTTCACACTGCAAATTCAATGTGGTTAAGGAAAAAAAAAAAAGGCAAAAGAAAAGTCCCAAACCTGGATTAATACTGAACAAACAACATCAGCATAAGCAGGCTTAGAGAGAGGAATTGCTTTCCATATGCTATGGCATCAGGTTCCTCCGGATCTTCAGATACCAGTCTGTAAATGCTACAGACATTGTTTCTCCTGCTTGCAACTGCTGTTGGGTGGCGACCTTCTTTGCTTGCTGATACCAATTTAGCAGTTGGTACAGTTTCTTTGTGATTTGGTACTGTCTGTTGTTTGCTGGTACCAGATGGATACCAGATGGGTAACTGTGGGCAATGGTTCCTCTGTGTTCCAGTCCCAAAAATCACTGCCTATAGGGTCAGTCTTGTCAGTTGGCTCCTAAAAAGCACTTCAAAGCACCATTCTGAAAAACCTCAACATCTGTTCCTTACTCCTAATGACCTTAAAAAATGTTGTAGACATACTTTCCTTTAGCCAGGAGTTACTGTGCATCTGCAGGAAAAATACAACCTTGCAGATGCTTGCAGCCATCAAACTCACTCCTCGCTAATGGCAGCTCCAGAAGCCACCACCTCAACTCTGAAAATCAGCCCTGAATGTGAAGCATAATCAATATATTCTTTTCTGTGGTAGCTCCACAATGTAGGAGTTCAGAGACATTTCAAGGCATTTTTCAAACTACTTTCAGCAGCAAAGTAGAAGAACAAGAAAACAAAGAAGTGCCTTTGAAAGGCAACAGGCGTACCTGAGGACCAAACGCAAGGCATGGAGGGAAAGCAAGGAGGGAGAAAGTGATGGAAGAGATCTGCCAAGTATTAATTTGTGATTGGTCTTTCAAAATGTTGACCTAGTTGTCAAAATACAGACAGAAGCTGAAAGGTCAGTTAATGGTTTTGAACACTGCTGATTGCAATTCCCTCCTATGTTATTCCATATGAATGCTTCTGTTTCTAAAAAAGGGAGAAAAAGTTTATTTAGGACAGAACAGGAGCATTTTGGCAAATTCTCTATATGTGCTAGAGGAGAATGCTGTCTACAGAAAAATATAGCTGACATCAAATCATGTTCCCCACCCCCTGTCTTGCTTCATGGAGAAGTTATGATAAACAGGTTATGTGTTCCCTAAGGTTACCATGGAAACTCATTCTTTTCAGGCCATCATTTGCAAAGGTAAAATTTGCATTAAAATGTGATGGAATTTGATTTTGTGCATGTGTGTGTGAAACTCAAGTGGGGTCATGCTACCACGCAGTATAGCTATTATTTCAAACCCAGGAGCATACGCTTAAGAGAGAGATCTATTAATCCACGTAAACACCTCAGTGACCAAATTACAGTTTAATTGCTAACTTGACAGGTATCTTCCTAGCAAATTAGAGAAATACTTTAAAAATTAGCTTCAAATGCAAATGCTCATACTGATCCACTGGTGGGGACCACTAGATAGTATTTTGCTAAATTCCCCTATAATCATTCCACAGGAAAGATTGAATTTAGATTGTCAGAACTACTTTCTTTTGATGATGACAGACCAGGGATGGAAGGCACAGGAACGTATTTCAAATTATAAATTTTTATCTTATCTTGAAAGAGTTACCATCAAATTATACAGGATATAATTTAATATAACCATGTTTACTATAATACAAGAAACTTTCGGATCTCCTCAGAATCCCAATTTGTTCACTTTGGTTTGAGTCATATCATAACTTCAAAGTCACAATATCACTCTAGGTATTTGCTACTCTAACTTTCTTTTGAATACCTGATGGTGTAAAAGCACCCGGGCTGGGTCTCCCCAAGATCCATGTTCCTTGAGAGCCACTGCCATTATTCCACTGCTGTTATTTGTTGTCATGTGCAGCACTGGTCTTTCTAACACAAGAGTGCATTATTTGCAATAGTAATTTTGACAATCATTACTTCCAGCCTATCAAGAAAATCAGAAAAATCTTATAATTGGTGACCAGACTGCATTTTAGATGAGATACCACTATTTGTCCTCTTGTTTAGTTGTATGCATTCCAACATACATGCTGAATTTGATATGCTACTTTATGAAATCTATGCTACTATGGGACGCTGGATTATTCACACATTATCTGCCTTGAATAGCATGACCCTCTGAAGGCAGCAGGGCCAGAACTCATATTTCTGCTTGGAAGGCAGACATCCCAATATCACCTGGATTACAAAAGACTCAATATCTCCTATCATACAAGACTTACGACACACAGTTCAGCTGGAATGGCTCTACTCAACACTGGGCAACATGACACTTAACACAGCAGCCAAGCCACTTGATGAGGAAAAAGCAGCAAAACCACAGGCAGCAGTATCTGTCCCTCTCGCTTTCTTATTGTTAAAACCAAATCAAATTAAAACCAACCCTTCAGGTTAGGTTGCACAGTGCCAGTATTTTATCAGACTCCCTTCTTCATTAGGAAATTCCTGTCTGCAAGTTCCATTTACTAAACAAAGCAAGAAACTTAAAGAAGGTTTTAAAAAAACAATTGCAAACAAAAATGAAATTGATACTAACTTTTGCAGAACTTCTCAAATCTCAGCACATTCAATAGAAGGAATGTGTTCCATTGGATCTCATACTGAGCAAGCAAGAAGGCACTAGCATTCCTTTTCTCAGTGTTCTTTAACAACTAGAGCTGAGGTTGAAAGTTGAAAAGAGCTGGACTTGAGCAGAAAAGCCAAACTCATGTACAGCACCAGCCTTACAGGGTAAATGGAGTTCTCTTTTCCCATATTTTGTACTTTATTTTAATGCAGTCTTGCTATTAGATTAGCATCTGCACTGCAGACCTTAGACTGGGAACTAATAAAGTTATCCTCCCAATCTCTCCATGTCTGAGTCAGTGACTTTCTTTTTCATTTTAAATAATTATAACAATGTCGCCTGTTTGTTGAGAAAAATAGAGCCTTTATATATTCATAGATAATTGCTATACCCAGCATCCAGTGATACATTCTAATTACTTTTCACACCTTGGCTGTGAAGAAATCTTGAACTTTTTAGTGTTTTTTAACTGCAAGACAATATAGCCAGAGCACTGACACCCTGACTGTTGAAACCACGCCTAGGATGAAATTTAACAAGCAGCTCTGCTAATGCATTTTGCAGTGAGGAACTTCAGCAAAACTCAAGAAGACCCAAGGCTTCCACCTCAGATCTTGTGCTGCAATAATGAAAAGTGTTGCGCAGATACACAATAGAAGAACTCAATCCAGAAATCAAAAGTAATCAAAAGTCCATTATTTCAGTTGGCTTCAGTCACATACTTAACTTTAACAAATAAAGGATCTGTACTCTGTAACAGCCTCAATGACATAGTTGTATTGCTTGACCCAGCCTCTTTCAAGCTTGACCCTGTTCTGCACATGCTGGGCAGCCATTGCCGTTTGCCTCACTGAGGTCATTCCGCTTTCCATTATGTTAAATGGACAAATTTTGCAGTCCTTTGTCAAAACTGCTATCTGCTTTAGTGGGATGTCATCCCTAGCAGGCAAAACTGAACAGTGACCAGCACCTTTAGGAAACAGGGTGCTGTCTGGGACAACAGTAGCTGGGCAACTCTTTGGATCATCAGTATTTTTTTAGGGAAGAGATTTCTTTTTAATCAGCAACACACTGAACGAGAACATAACCCAGGGAGATTAAGCTGTGAGAATTCAAAAAGAAGTCATTCGCGTCAGCACCTATTTGATAAATGCACCAGATAGCTGGTAGTAAAGGCAAAAGCTTGTGCCTAAGAAGGGATCAAGTTTGAGGCCTGATTTCAGGCTGGTCTAACAAATACCAAAGAGCATGCTTAGCTTCAGACATGAATTTCTGTGGCATTACAGACTTGTCTTGTGATTAAAAAATGAGTGGTGTTGTAACCAGGGCCCTTTCCCAGAAATTGAAGCATACCTCTTACTAATGGCCTGAGGAAGAGGAGGTCAATTTTAAAAGGAAACCTACTTCTTCCCCCTCCTCCACCTTGTAGTCAGGCCCATGAGCAGTTGTATTTGATTCTATGGTATGTAGGGCACAGACTTGCTAGGGGTCGGGACCAAGCTGTCATGGAGAAGTACATATCACTGAGTGTAACGAAGGTTCAAAGTGTAAAGTATTAGATTCAGCAACCCCACATGCGCTGGCTCCGTGTTAAAATCTCAGTCCTCCTGCACTATCTGCATGTGATGCTGGCCTGAGATTTGACAGAGTGTGCACACATGCTCAGGGGAAGTGGCCACACAGTTACCTATCTATGGAGTGATCAACAGGTATACAGAAAGCTGTTAAAGACTATACTGGCAGAAGCCTGACAAAACTGAAGCAAATTGCAAAGACCCAGCTACTCAGAACTACAGTGAAACCAGATTACAGCCTAGCTCTGAAAAGGCTATTTCTGTGCCCATGAAACTGTGCTCCAAAGGATAAAAGCTGCAGAGCTGTGGCCTGTGAGCAAAAATGTAGTAACTCTTCAGCATAGATATAGCATGGATTACATGTCCACAACCTCCCCTCATCAATATAATTACCAGCTGGAGGTTTGCTTCTTGCCTCCCTAAACATAGTGGGAAATTAGGAAAAATATATACAACAGAAAACCTCTAGGGCCCTTCATATCATATCAACATGATCTGAGGCAGCTGTCATGATCTCCGTGATCTCCCCACTCAAGTTCTCCATTTCGGCAATGTCAGAAGAACCTCTCCTAACTGCAAGGGACATGACCACTGGCACATGTGTTAATGTGGGACCTCTCCGTGCTGTGAATCGGCAAGGATGGCCACAGCCTGGCACCACCATGTGTTTTTGTCTGATTTCCTTCAACTACTTGGATGAAGTAAGAGAAATTATTGAAATACAACAAAAAGCAGCTGTGTGACAAGGTACCTTGTGGCATAGATGGCACAATGTAATTCTGGAACTCACATGTTATTGTAGGGTACAAACAGTACCAGTGGACTTTGATGACATATGGCATCGGAACTGTTTTCCTTGGTAAATAAGAGCATGTACATAGTGTTAAGCATGAAGACATGAGCATTTCAGACTCCCCTCTGGTTCAGGTAACCCATGCCAAATTCAACCTTTGTGTAAGTAGGAATGCCTCCAAACCAGTTTTAGGAGTCATTCTTTATTACCAGAATTAATGGAATTGAATTTGGCTCTCTTTGCATGTGCCATTTGGAATAGTTTATTTTTCACATGAGGTTTGGCAGGGATTTCTCCAAAATAATTTCCCCCAAAACTTACCCCCAAAAGCCAGCCTGTAAATTTCAAAATCCCTCTGTTTAGTTTGAACGGCTCTTTAGAATACATCCTGATCTGAAACCTTCATTATACAGAGATAAGAAGTGACCATAAAAAGTCCTTGATTGGTAAGTTAATCATACATCCTAACAAAATGTTCTATATACTGTCTTAACTACTATTTTAATAACATATACACAAATACTTTCAATCCATGGTTTTCAAAGCAGCTATACTTTAAGTACATTAATACAGATATTTAATTCAATGTTTTCTACTATTAGCATGTGGGCTCAGAAAGTCCGGAATTCACAGCAGTTTCTGCTATATGGTTTCACGTAGTACATAAAATTGTCAGCTTCTCCCATTGTGCTAGAAGACAGGAATGTTATTATTCTAGAAGCTGGAATTCTGGTTTCTAACCGTGGTCCAACACAAACGTCTGTGCGTTTTGGGAACCTAACCTATTTGAAATGCAACATCCTGAACCTGGAATTAATTGATCATGAAAAGTATAAACAGCTCCTTATTCATCCTGAAGCAAGTGTAGAACCCTTTGACACATTATGGAAAAATAATGCAGTTCTTAACGCTCCTTTTTTTGTTCTGGTTGATTTTTAGGCTTGGATCCCTGCCAGGCACACAATAAAGTACTTGGCCTTTAACACAGACAGGCATGATTCTTCTTTCATACTCTCAACTGGGAACTGACAAAACTCAGTACATTACAGATTTGTTTCAACTAAAATGTTCACAGCTAGTATCCAAAGACAGCTTTTCTTATATCTTTAGGTTATTTATCAGCTTGCAAATCTGATCTGCAAATAAGGAAATAGATTTTAGAACCAGTTAACACAAGGTTTTGTACAGTGAAGCTGATGTGATCACTAACAGGTGAAGAACTATTTGCAATGTGGCTGGTGTTACACGCAGTCTTTGAACGTACATTAAAAAGATAAAGTTTCAAGGATTTACTGCCACCCTGAAGGAAAGAACTGATGTTTTAAGTAACTGGATTTGTACAAAGTCTGTAAGACAATCCAAGTAAATCCTCAAATAGATGATTAATTCCTCGTTATTTAAATGCTCTTAAATACAAGTGCAGATGCTAACTTCACAGCTTTGTCTTGACAGGTCCTTTGCTATTTCTCATGATCTGGTATCAGTCTTTGACTATAAAGCCCTGAAAAGATGTGCCCCATGAAAAAGCCCGCCAACTCCTAAGGAGACTAAGTTCTTGCAGCTTACTGCTTACATAGTTCTCTCAGGGTCTGAGCGACATTGCAGTATATGATAATAGTATATAAACATATTATGCCTCTTTCTGTAGACCTGGATTACATTTGTATAGGATAAGTTCATGAGCGCATTCACTATCTCATGTCCCACTAAGACATGAGTACGTATGCACATGCCTAAACTCTGTCTTGAGCAGAGACTTCCTGATATACCCTAGGTGTCAGAAAAATTTCAGGGTAATCTCACGTTACACTGACAACAACAGGCATTCATTTTCCTAGACAATATTGATACTTATCATCAGCCTGTCCTTTGGTTAACTAGCTGAGGTTTACTTTAAGCCTTGTGATCCAACCTATAGCATTTGGCTTATCATTTATCCTAGTTATAAATGTAAAAGGGGGTTGGCAGGGACGGGGGTGAGTCCAAAGGATGCAAACCTCAACAACAAACCAAAGCACAAAGGAACTGGAAAATTTCAAAGGATCTGGCTCTCTAGCACAGACAGTGCTATATACATGTGTCTGTTTATGGAGACACACTAAACTGAATTATTCAGTTACTTACAAAAAGAAAAAGAACAGA